>JARQWZ010005136.1:0-10000 GCA_033150135.1 Gobio occitaniae
ATAAGTGGAGTAGTGGAGAAAGTGGAGTAGTGGAGTAGTGGAGAAGTGGAGTAGTGGAGAAGTGGAGTAGCGGAGTAGCGGAGAAGCGGAGTAGTGGAGAAGTCGAGAAGAGGAGTAGTGGAGAAGTGGAGTAGTGGAGTCGTGGAGTAGTGGAGAAGTGGAGTAGTGGAGTTGTGGAGTAGTGGAGAAGTGGAGAAGTGGAGTAGTGGAGAAGTGGAGTAGTGGAGAAGTGGAGAAGTGGAGTAGTGGAGAAGTGGAGTAGTGGAGTAGTGGAGAAGTGGAGTAGTGGAGAAGTGGAGAAGTGGAGTAGTGGAGAAGTGGAGTAGTGGAGTAGTGGAGTAGTGGAGAAGTGGAGTAGTGGAGAAGTGGAGTTGTGGAGTAGTGGAGAAGTGGAGAAGTGGAGAAGTGGAGTAGTCGAGTAGTGGAGAAGTGGAGTAGTGGAGAAGTGGAGAAGTGGAGTAGTGGAGTAGTGGATAAGTGGAGTAGTGGAGAAGTGGAGTAAGTGGAGAAGTGGAGTAGTGGAGTAGTGGAGAAGTGGAGTTGTGGAGTAGTGGAGAAGTCGAGAAGTGGAGTAGTGGAGTAGTGGAGAAGTGGAGTAGTGGAGTAGTGGATAAGTGGAGTAGTGGAGAAGTGGAGTAGTGGAGAAGTGGAGTAGTGGAGAAGTGGAGTAGCGGAGTAGCGGAGAAGCGGAGTAGTGGAGAAGTCGAGAAGAGGAGTAGTGGAGAAGTGGAGTAGTGGAGTCGTGGAGTAGTGGAGAAGTGGAGTAGTGGAGTAGTGGAGAAGTGGAGAAGTGGAGTAGTGGAGAAGTGGAGAAGTGGAGTAGTGGAGAAGTGGAGAAGTGGAGTAGTGGAGAAGTGGAGAAGTGGAGAAGTGGAGTAGTGGAGAAGTGGAGTAGTGGAGTAGTGGAGAAGTGGAGTAGTGAGAAGTGGAGAAGTGGAGTAGTGGAGAAGTGGAGTAGTGGAGTAGTGGAGTAGTGGAGAAGTGGAGTAGTGGAGAAGTGGAGTTGTGGAGTAGTGGAGAAGTGGAGAAGTGGAGTAGTGGAGAAGTGGAGTAGTCGAGTAGTGGAGAAGTGGAGTAGTGGAGAAGTGGAGAAGTGGAGAAGTGGAGTAGTGGAGTAGTGGAGTAGTGGATAAGTGGAGTAGTGGAGAAGTGGAGTAGTGGAGAAGTGGAGAAGTGGAGCAGTGGAGCAGTGGAGCAGTGGAGCAGTGGAGAAGTGGAGTAGTGGAGTAGTGGAGAAGTGGAGTAGTGGAGTAGTGGAGAAGTGGAGTAGTGGAGAAGTGGAGTAGGGGAGAAGTGGAGTAGTGGAGTAGTGGAGCATTGGAGAAGTGGAGTAGTGGAGAAGTGGAGAAGTGGAGTAGTGGAGAAGTGGAGAAGTGGAGTAGTGGAGTAGTGGAGAAGTGGAGTAGTGGAGAAGTGGAGTAGTGGAGTAGTGGAGAAGTGGAGTAGTGGAGAAGTCCAGAAGAGGAGTAGTGGAGAAGTGGAGTAGTGGAGGAGTGGAGAAGTGGAGAAGTGGAGAAGTGGAGTTGTGGAGTAGTGGAGAAGTCGAGAAGTGGAGTAGTGGAGAAGTGGAGTAGTGGAGTAGTGGAGTAGTGGAGAAGTGGAGTAGTGGAGTAGTGGAGAAGTGGAGTAGTGGAGAAGTGGAGTAGTGGAGAAGTGGAGAAGTGGAGTAGTGGAGTAGTGGAGAAGTGGAGTAGTGGAGTAGTGGAGAAGTGGAGTAGTGGAGTAGTGGAGAAGTGGAGTAGCGGAGAAGTGGAGTAGTGGAGAAGTGGAGAAGTGGAGTAGCGGAGTAGTGGAGAAGTGGAGTAGTGGAGAAGTGGAGTAGTGGAGTAGTGGAGAATGAGGGCACATAGGGCGAATCGAACAGCGGTAAGGTCATTCATTCAGGGCGCGACTCTCAGTGTGTTGAGAGTACACTACACCATCTGGTTGAGAGTGAGAGCGATTCAAAAGCATAAGGAGTTGTTTATTGTTTGCTCTCGAAACGCTCTCGCGGGACTTTGCTGTCATACGCCGATCGGGCATCGAACAAGCATATTCTCTTATCTACTGTACACTCCTTATTGCGGTGCATTGTGGGATTTAATGAGTGCACTTAAAAACATCCACTAATGTTTTGGACACCACTACAAATGGATGTTCACTCAAATAGTGCCCTATTTAAGGGTATAGGGGGCGATTTCGAACACAGCCATAGACTTGGTCGGTGTCATGTCATAGCTGGGGCGTGGGGGCGGAGTCGTGTCATAGCTGGGGGCGTGGCGTGGGGGCGGAGTCGTGTCATAGCTGGGGGCGTGGCGTGGGGGCGGAGTCGTGTCATAGCTGGGGGCGTGGCGTGGGGGCGGAGTCGTGTCATAGCTGGGGGCGTGGCGTGGGGCGGAGTCGTGTCATAGCTGGGGGCGTGGCGTGGGGGCGGAGTCGTGTCATAGCTGCGGGGTGTGGTGTGAATTAAAAACTTTGCATTTAATAGGCAAAATACATTTGTATGTAATACATTCCCGAACGCTGACTAAATCATCCATCAACACAGCCGCCTGTGATGTGTTCTCATATGAGCTGCGGTACGGCTATATTTGAGTCAGTGTGACTGTCTGTGTTTGAACAAATCGACTCAATGACTCACTCATTCAGACTGTCAGCGTTTGAACGAATCGACTCAATGACTCACTCATTCAGATGGTCAGTGTTTGAACGAATCGACTCAAAGACTCACTCATTCAGACGGTCAGTGTTTGAACGAATCGACTCAATGACTCACTCATTCAGACGGTCAGTGTTTGAACGAATCGACTCAATGACTCACTCATTCAGACGGTCAGCGTTTGAATGAATCGACTCAATGACTCACTCATTCAGACTGTCAGTATTTGAACGAATCGACTCAATGACTCACTCATTCAGACGGTCAGCGTTTGAACAAATCGACTCAATGACTCACTCATTCAGACGGTCAGTGTTTGAACGAATCGACTCAAAGACTCACTCATTCAGACGGTCAGTGTTTGAACGAATCGACTCAATGACTCACTCATTCAGACGGTCAGTGTTTGAACGAATCGACTCAATGACTCACTCATTCAGACGGTCAGCGTTTGAATGAATCGACTCAATGACTCACTCATTCAGACTGTCAGTATTTGAACGAATCGACTCAATGACTCACTCATTCAGACGGTCAGCGTTTGAACAAATCGACTCAATGACTCACTAATTCAGACGGTCAGCGTTTGAACGAATCGACTCAATGACTCACTCATTCAGACTGTCAGTATTTGAGCAAATCGACTCAATGACTCACTCATTAAGACGGTCAGTGTTTGAACGAATCGACTTAATGACTCACTCATTCAGACTGTCAGTATTTGAACGAATCGACTCAATGACTCACTCATTCAGACTGTCAGTATTTGAACGAATCGACTCAAAGACTCACTCATTCAGACGGTCAGCGTTTGAACGAATTGACTCAATGACTCACTCATTCAGACTGTCAGTATTTGAACGAATCGACTCAATGACTCACTCATTCAGACTGTCAGTATTTGAACGAATCGACTCAAAGACTCACTCATTCAGACGGTCAGCGTTTGAACGAATTGACTCAATGACTCACTCATTCAGACTGTCAGTATTTGAACAAATCGACTCAATGACTCACTCATTCAGACTGTCAGTATTTGAACGAATCGACTCAATGACTCACTCATTCAGACGGTCAGCGTTTGAACAAATCGACTCAATGACTCACTCATTCAGATGGTCAGTTTTTGAACAAATCGACTCAATGACTCACTCATTCAGACTGTCAGTATTTTAATGAATCGACTCAATGACTCACTCATTAAGACGGTCAGTGTTTGAACAAATCGACTTAATGACTCACTCATTCAGACTGTCAGTATTTGAATGAATCGACTCAATGACTCACTCATTCAGACTGTCAGTATTTGAACGAATCGACTCAATGACTCACTCATTCAGACGGTCAGCGTTTGAACAAATCGACTCAATGACTCACTCATTCAGATGGTCAGCATTTGAACGAATCGACTCAATGACTCACTCATTCAGATGGTCAGTTTTTGAACAAATCGACTCAATGACTCACTCATTCAGACTGTCAGTATTTTAATGAATCGACTCAATGACTCACTCATTAAGACGGTCAGTGTTTGAACAAATCGACTTAATGACTCACTCATTCAGACTGTCAGTATTTGAATGAATCGACTCAATGACTCACTCATTCAGACTGTCAGTATTTTAATGAATCGACTCAATGACTCACTCATTAAGACGGTCAGTGTTTGAACAAATCGACTTAATGACTCACTCATTCAGACTGTCAGTATTTGAATGAATCGACTCAATGACTCACTCATCAAGACCTGCTGCCACCCACTAGTGGTTTACTTTCATGTTTAAACATTCTTTCAAACTTTTCTTATTTGTATTTATTCAAAATATTTAAAACAATCTCTTAACATTTGTTTAATGCAGTAGTAATTTTTCAGTGTAAATTATTTAATTTGATTGGTAACAGCCCTACAGTGTCTTATTATTCTCATTTAATTTATAGATCAAATTTAAGAATCAAAACTGAAAGCTGAAGCATAGCCTATATTTAATAAGATTATGGAAAAAATGCCCTTTATAAAAGGTAAAAAATATCAAAGATATGCAGATTTAAATATGTCAAAGCTGACTGAACATTGTTATGAGTATTTCTTCAAAATATTTAATATTTACAACACACACACACACACACACACACACACACACACACACACACACACACACACACACACACACACACACACACACACACACACACACACACACACAATTAGGACAGGCATGTGAACAGGCTTAATGTCGAGCCCTGTGAGACAAAACAAAGAGTGGCTGGTAAAAAGTCCCAGTGGCTGGTGGTCAAAAAAGTTCATTTCAGGCCCTGGTGACGTCAGATTGCATAGAAACGGCTAACGGCTGATTCTGCAACTGCTTATGATTTATATGAATTAAAAGAAAAGAGGAGTGTGTGGATTTTCACCATTATAGGGTGTGTGACACTCATTTATGTTCAAATACCATGTACATTTGAATTTTGCATAATAGTTCCTGTTTAAAGTCGCATGAAAGGGAAGTTGCGCTTCCCTTTTGTGCCGTATATCGAGTGAATCGCTTCACAAACAAGAACAGATGTAGGCGGGGCTTGAGTGTGTCTGTGGGGAATTGATTAGATGGTTGTGGTTTGCTATTGGTGGATCTCATGTGAGTGACAGGTGGCCCTGCTCTCGCGCCAGTAAAGACGTCATCAGAGGGAGGGGTTTTTTTTTAAATTCAAGATTACTAGTCACACATTAATTTAAAATATAATATATAAAAAATACTCATGCTGTATTGTTTCTAAATGCGTGCATCATAATGTTTTTTAGATTCATATGTTAGATGGTGAACCGCTGAAGGTTAAGTGTGTGTGAAAGCATGAGTAGTGGAGTGTGTGTGTGTGTGTGTGTGTGTATGTATGTATATGTGTAGTAAACACGCGCGCGAGGTTTGATCGCCCCACCCCGCAGAACAACACAGACCTACCGAGAAGCAGGAAGTGCTGGAGGATCATCCTCCGACACACATGCTGCTGAATCACACACACACACACACACACACACACACACAACCTGCGATTCTGCGCCCATGAGGATCTACTGATGCCCTGCTGAGGCCAGCAGCCGAACCTGCGATCGACACTCCGCGTTTGGCCGAACAAGTACGTGTGTGTGTGTGTGTGTGCGCCCGTCAAATCACGACATCTTGTTTGTGGTCGTCTCCTCTGCTCGCTCTCTGTGCTCAGTGTGTGTGTGTGTGTGTGTGTGTGTTCGGACTCGTTTATCATGAAACCTGTCATGGTTTTGGGCGCACCTTTGCGACTCCAGATGTGAGGATGCCACTGTATTTCCGCCTCTTTTACACACTCAAGAGTAACATTCACCTGAACACGAGTGTGTGTGTGTGTGTGTGTGTGTGTTTCCGTGTAGCCAGAGGCCCCGATTTGTAGCAAAAAATATGTACTGGGTGACGTCACGTTATAATTTGCATAAAACACACTAAACTTGAGCGCGTGGGGAGATTCAGCGCTTTACATTCTAAGGTGTTTTTTTTTAGTTCTTGTTTTGTGTCGACCACTGACAGGAAGGCACACTTTACCCCATCGAGTGCCCTCGAGCTGTTTCAGCTGCACAACTCCAAAGATGCAAAAGCTTCACGGGTTTCAAAGACTCGTAATAACACACACGATTCGCGATAATACACACTCGTGTTGGTTCTCGTTCAGATGGAAAGCGCTGTGGGCGACGTGTTGGGAAACTACAGTGGTCGAGCGTACGTGTCTGTCTCACCTGGGGAACCGAATCCAGAAGAGCCGATTCTTTGAATCGACTCCAGAAGAACCGATTCTTTGACTCGACTCTCGTTCAGCTTACTTCACTAAAATACCAATCACATTGGAACATCTGTGACAGCTTTGTGGTTTTATGAATACAGTATATATTAACTTACCATGGTTATTCTTATGTGTTCATAATCATTAAACTAATCATACTTTCAAAGAAAAATAAACTTATGTAAGTTATTGTATGTAGATATTATATTAGTATTGAACTCCCTTGATTAATTTATTTTAATTTTATTTGGAGTTTATCTAACTTAAATAATATTCAAAGACTGTTTATCGTGGCTTTTACTTCTAAAAAACGTTGTTTTGGCAGCAAAAATGGTGTAAATCATGTGTTCTTGTTGCTGACTGTTTTGAAATGGAGTCGACTCGTACGGTGCGAGTCGGGAATCGGAGTCGACTCAGAAGAATCCGGAAACGAACACCAGTGTTTTAGTGAAATATCGCCCTCTTCTGTCGGCACACGGACAGTAATAATAATTAGTGCTGTCAATCGCTCAGAAAAATAACAAATTAACGTCACATTTTTCTGTAATCACTCCTAACATAAATTATAATATGTTTTGGTAACACTTTAGTATAATGGTCATCTACATTAGTTAACATGAACTGCACTTATAAAGCGTTTATTAATCTTTGTTAATGTTAATTTCAACATTTACTAATGCATTATTAAAATCTTGTTAACATTAGTTAATGCACTGTGAACTAACATGAACAAACCATGAACAGCTGGATTTATATTAACTAACGCTAACAAAGATGAACAAATACAGTAACTAATGTAGGCTACTGCTCATAGTTAGTTCATGTTAGTTAATACATTAACTAATGACCATTATTCTAAAGTGTTACTTTTGTTATTGTAATACTGTCACGTTGAATCTCAGAGTGAATGTTGTAAATATTAGCATGTTTTGATTCTAGTACTGATGAAAGGAGCAAATGATTCATTACAGCAATTCAATATGGATCAAAAGCCATAAGATTTAATAAGCAGTGAACCCGTTATAATAAACGTCAGCCGGTTTGAGTGACAGCTGTCCGTCATGTGCACAGTAAGGATATGCCGAGTTAAGTGTGTGAGGTGTGTTTGGAGTCGATGAACACATTCCTGGTGTGTTTGTCATGTTCAGACAGGCCCTGATAATCTCACACACACACAGCGTGATGTCATCTCAGTGTGTGTATCAGCACTCCCAGTACATCTGGAGCAGAATGTGGTAATACTGATAACAGTATCACTTCAGACATTGCTGGACGAACTAACCCTAAGCTGAGAGTCACTAATGCCGACGGTTAATGGATAACAGACCCTGGGTCTCTGCGGACAGGAAGTGAGCGAACGCTGGGTTCAGACGGGCTTTACGACCACAGAATCTCAACAAATTCACACGTTTAGTTATTTAAGGTGCAATATGTAAAAAAAATTCTGTAAATATCGGCTGTACCAAACACCACTATGCCAGTGTTATATATTTTACTTGCAACATCCCAAATGTTTCCAACTATTTGTAAATGATGAGACGCTCTTTTACCCGAGGACGTGTGAGGGCGTGGCCTGTTGATGACATCATATCCGCGTTAGTTTGCGGTTTTATTCTGCAGAATCGCTTTCCTGTCACTGCAGTGTGAACAAGTGTTCTGCTTCACTACAGTAACGCTAATAATCACATCATCATCATGATTTCTGCCCGATTCTGAGCTGAAGACCACATGACCCAAGAGTCTGCGCTCAAACGGGCCGTCATCAAACTACGCCTGTGCTTTGAACAGACGATCTCTAGCGGACGGGAAACTTACATAGTGCAGCTTTAAAGGGTTAGTTCAGCCAAAACTGTAAATTGTGTCATGAATGACTGAGCCTCATGTGGTTGGACACCCGTCAGACCTCCGTTCATCTTCAGACACAAATGAAGATATTTTAGTGTAAATCTGATGCTCTGAAAGGCCTCCATTGGCTCAACTTTACACTCTCAAGACCCTTAAAAGACACTAAAGACTAAAGTTACAAAGTCCATCTCACTACAGCGGCTCTACAATAACTTTATGAAGACCAGAATAGTTTCTGTTCGCAAAAAAACCCTAAATAACGACTTATATAGTGATGACGATTTCAAAACACGGCATCATGAAGCTTTGAAGCGTTATGAATCAGTGAGTCGATTCAGCGGTTCAGAGCGTTATGAATCAGTGAGTCGATTCAGCGGTTCAGAACGTTATGAATCAGCGAGTCGATTCAGCGGTTCAGAGCGTTATGAATCAGTGAGTCGATTCAGCGGTTCAGAGCGTTATGAGTCAGTGAGTCGAATCATTATTCGGATTGCATGTCAAACCGCCAAACTGCTGAAATCAGTTGACTTTGGCGATTCAAACCGCTGAATCGACTCACTGATTCATAACGCTCTGAACCGCTGAATCGACTCACTGATCCATAACGCTCTGAACCACTGAATCGACTCACTGATTCAAAACGCTCTGAACCGCTGAATCGACTCACTGATTCAAAACGCTCTGAACCGCTGAATCGACTCACTGATTCACAACGCTCTGAACCGCTGAATCGACTCACTGATCCATAACGCTCTGAACCGCTGAATCGACTCACTGATTCAAAACGCTCTGAACCGCTGAATCGACTCACTGATTCATAACGCTCCAAACCGCTGAATCGACTCACTGATTCATAATGCTCCAAACCGCTGATTCGACTCACTGATTCATAACGCTCTGAACCGCTGAATCGACTCACTGATTCATAACGCTCTGAACCGCTAAATCGACTCACTGATTCATAACGCTCTGAACCGCTGAATCGACTCACTGACTCATAACGCTTCGAAGCTTCATGATGCTGTGTTTTGAAATCGTCATCACTATATAAGTCGTTATTTAGGGTTTTTTTTGCGCACAGAAACTATTCTCGTCTTCATAAAGTTATTGTAGAGCCGCTGTAGTGAGATGGACTTTGTAACTTTAGTCTTTAGTGTCTTTTAAGGGTCTTGAGAGTGTAAAGTTGAGCCAATGGAGGCCTTTCAGAGCATCAGATTTACACTAAAATATCTTCATTTGTGTCTGAAGATGAACGGAGGTCTGACGGGTGTCCAACCACATGAGGCTCAGTCATTAATGACACAATTTACAGTTTTGGCTGAACTAACCCTTTAAGTAATGAAGTAAACGGTCAGTAATAAAATAAGAACTTATAAACAAATAACAAAAGGACAAATAAATACAACATAAAGATACAGATACAAACAGTGCTTTAAGTTTAGGTGGGCTACTGTTTGTTTTTCCCTTCTGTTGTTGTTTCACATTAACACACACACACACACACACACACACACACGTCATCAAACTACGCCTTTGTTTTGAACAGGCGACCTCTAGCGGACTGGAAACTTGCATAGTGCAGCTTTAAAACAAATAACAAGCAAACGAATGGCATTGATAGCCTTTAATTTGAGTTAAGATATTCACTGTAAAAATGAAGTTGAGCTAACTTTTAATAGTAAGGTAACGTATCGCCTCTATTTAAGTGAACTCAAC
>JARQWZ010005136.1:22500-77500 GCA_033150135.1 Gobio occitaniae
GGACTACGTTGGGCACCGTACACTTAAAGGGTTAGTTCACCCAAAAATGTAAATTGTGTCATTAATGACTGAGCCTCATGTGGTTGGACACCCGTCAGACCTCCGTTCATCTTCAGACACAATTGAAGATATTTTAGTGTAAATCTGATGCTCTGAAAGGCCTCCATTGGCTCAACTTTACACTCTCAAGACCCTTAAAAGACACTAAAGACTAAAGTTACAAAGTCCATCTCACTACAGCGGCTCTACAATAACTTTATGAAGACCAGAATAGTTTCTGTGCGCAAAAAAACCCTAAATAACGACTTATATAGTGATGACGATTTCAAAACACAGCCTCATGAAGCTTCAAAGCGTTATGAATCAGTGAGTCGATTCAGCGGTTCAGAGCGTTATGAATCAGTGAGTCGATTCAGCGGTTCAGAGCGTTATGAGTCAGTGAGTCGATTCAGCGGTTCAGAGCGTTATGAATCAGTGAGTCGATTCAGTGGTTCAGAGCGTTATGAATCAGTGAGTCGATTCAGTGGTTCAGAGCGTTATGAATCAGTGAGTTGATTCAGCGGTTCAGAGCGTTATGAATCAGTGAGTCGATTCAGCGGTTCAGAGCATTATGAATCAGTGAGTCGATTCAATGGTTTGGAGCGTTACGAATCAGCGAGTCAATTCAGCGGTTTGGGGCGTTATGAATCAGTGAGTCGAATCATGATTCGGATCGCGTGTCAAACCGCTGAAATCACGTGACTTTGGCGATCCAAACCGCTGAATTAATTCACTGATTTATAGTGCTCCGAACCGCTGAATCGACTTACTGATTCATAACGCTCCAAACCGCTGAATCAACTCCCTGATTCAAAATGCTCTGAACCGCTGAATCGACTCACTGATTCAAAACGCTCTAAACCAACTCGCTGATTCATAATGTTCCGAATCATGATTCGACTCACTGATTCATAACGCTCCGAACCGCTGAATCGACTTACTGATTCATAACGCTCCAAACCGCTGAATCAACTCCCTGATTCAAAATGCTCTGAACCGCTGAATCGACTCACTGATTCAAAACGCTCTGAACCGCTGAATCAACTCACTGATTCAAAACGCTCTAAACCAACTCGCTGATTCATAATGTTCCGAATCATGATTCGACTCACTGATTCATAACGCTCTGAACCGCTGAATCGACTCACTGATTCATAACGCTTCGAAGCTTCATGATGCCGTGTTTTGAAATCGTCATCACTATATAAGTCGTTATTTAGGGTTTTTTTGCGCACAGAAACTATTCTCGTCTTCATAAAGTTATTGTAGAGCCGCTGTAGTGAGATGGACTTTGTAACTTTAGTCTTTAGTGTCTTTTAAGGGTCTTGAGAGTGTAAAGTTGAGCCAATGGAGGCCTTTCAGAGCATCAGATTTACACTAAAATATCTTCATTTGTGTCTGAAGATGAACGGAGGTCTGACGGGTGTCCAACCACATGAGGCTCAGCCATTAATGACACAATTTACAGTTTTGGCTGAACTAACTTTAAATTAACGCTCAATTCAAATCCTGGAATGTTTTCCTTCAAAATCGTAATTCCTCATCGTCTCCGGAAAGAGTTATGTACATCTTGGATGGCCTTGGGGTTTGTAAATAATCAGGAAATTGTCAGAACATCGTTGGAAGCCAAAATTCAAACTTGACACTACAATTCTATTGATCCCTGAGGCTACGTTCACACTTGTCCTGAACGCTAAGCGGACCAGGACTATATGTTTTGCTTTTGTTTTTTGGTCCGGACCAAACGAACCGAACTACAAGTGTGAACGCACTCTAAATGTGACCCTGGACCACAAAACCACTCATAAGGGTCAATATTTTGAAATTGAGATGTATAGATCATCTGAAAGCTGAATAGATTATCTCTTCATTGATGTGTGGTTTGATAGGACAATATTTGGAATCTGAGGGTGCAAAAAACTAAATATTGAGAAAATCTCTTTAAAAGTTATCCTTAATGCATATTACTACTTATGATATATTTACGGTAGGAATATCTTCATGGAACATGATCTTAATATCCTAATGATTTTTGGCATAACAGAAAAATGGATAATTCTGACCCATAGAATGTAATGTTGGCTATTGGCACAGATACACCCGTGAGATCAGGACTGGTGTTGAGGTCAAGGGTTATTTATATATTATTTTCTGAAATGAGTCAGTGTGGTTTCCTGTGGCATTGCATGTAAAGGTCAAACCGTTCTGATATGAAAAACGCCGCTTTAACACGAGTGTGTAGACTCTTATATCTTCTGGATACTTTTAGCAAATGTCAAGAAATTGATGTTTTGTGTCATCTTCAAATGTAAAGTTCTCTCTCTCCCACGACACTACTGAAGTATTCTTACTTTCTACTCCAGGACATTTTACAAGTATATATTTCATCAGGGTTTTTCTTTGGAAAACTTGTAATTCATTACATTCCAAAGCATAATTTCTATTGTCATACTATTACTGCTCTACATTTCATAAATAACGTTGTTGTTTTTTTACCTTGAATACCTAATTACATTTAAAATATAGTACTTTCTTACTTGTACTCAAGTCAAATTTGTATTACTTTTACATGAGTAAAAGTATACTACACTACATTTTTAATGTAATTAAGTATTAAATGATATTCAATATGAAACATAGTGCAGTAGAAAGTTCAGTATTATGTTTTGGAAGGTTTTCCAAAGAAGAACACTGATAAAGTACATAAACTTGAAAAATAAAATGACTAAAATGACACTTTCATAAAGGCCTCATGTGCAAGACTTGTGGGCCAGAAGCATCTTTATTACGACCTGCAGGGAAACTCGTGGCGAGGCTATTTACACTAGCTCCGCCCACTGACGTCTGATTGGTCCAGACAAAATGACCCGTGCCGCTGACGGTATCAAAAGTGTAGGGGTAAGGTGTGGCACATGGCCAAAAGTTGACGCAAATCGACCCGAGTTTGAATCCGCCACTCTCTAATCCCATCACAGATCAGATCAGATGGGCATTTACTTTCAATACAAATGAAGAAAATTTCCAAAAGTGTCAATAAAGTGTCTAACGTGTGTTTAGTAATAGGGGTCAGGGGTCGTGTAGGGAGGGCTTTATTGCCCCAATAAGGCGGCATCCATTTAATAATTTTAATAACATTTACTCTCTGTGTTATTATAGCATACGTTTAATATTCAACAACACTGAGGTGCAAATCTGCCAATGTTTATAAGTATACACAGCTTCTAACGACTATTAACACTTACAGAAAATACTGAAAACAGCATCTGTAGATCTTTTCATTTAGTGTAAATAGCCACTGCCTTTATTTTATGTGAATGTTATCCACAAACAGTCGTAAAGCTGAAAGCAATGCATTGATTCAGAATCATATTTAATAATTCATATTTTTTTAATCTAAGCGGTGACTTTGATCATCTGGTTTATTTCTGATATTTGTGTTTTGGCTGGTAGAAGATTCATTCAAACGGTTCATTCAAACGACTGATTCATTAAAACGGTTAATTCAAACGGCTGATTCATTCAAACGGCTGATTCGTTCAAATGGCTGATTCATTCAAACGGCTGATTCGTTCAAATGGCTGATTCATTCATACGGCTGATTCATTCAAACGGCTGATTCGTTCAAATGGCTGATTCGTTCAAATGGCTGATTCATTCAAACGGCTGATTCGTTCAAATGGCTGATTCATTCAAACGGCTGATTCATTCAAACGGCTGATTCGTTCAAACGGCTGATTCGTTCAAATGGCTGATTCATTCAAACGGCTGATTCATTCAAACGGCTGATTCATTCAAACGGCTGATTTATTCAAACGGCTGATTCATTCAAACGGCTGATTCATTCAATCTGCTGATTCGTTCAAACGGCTGATTCGTTCAAATGGCTGATTTATTCAAACGGCTGATTTATTCAAACGGCTGATTCATTCAATCTGCTGATTCGTTCAAACGGCTGATTCGTTCAAATGGCTGATTCGTTCAAATGGCTGATTCATTCAAACGGCTGATTCGTTCAAATGGCTGATTCATTCAAACGGCTGATTCATTCAAACGGCTGATTCATTCAAACGGCTGATTTATTCAAACGGCTGATTCATTCAATCTGCTGATTCGTTCAAATGGCTGATTCATTCATACGGCTGATTCATTCAAACGGCTGATTCGTTCAAATGGCTGATTCATTCAAACGGCTGATTCGTTCAAACGGCTGATTCGTTCAAATGGCTGATTCATTCAAACGGCTGATTCATTCAAATGGCTGATTCATTCAAACGGCTGATTCGTTCAAATGGCTGATTCATTCAAACGGCTGATTCGTTCAAATGGCTGATTCGTTCACACGGCTGATTCATTCAAACGGCTGATTCATTCAAACGGCTGATTCATTCAAACGGCTGATTCATTCAAACGGCTGATTCATTCAAACGGCTGATTCATTCAATCTGCTGATTCGTTCAGGAGTGAAGCGTTTCTGACGTGATGACATCATACGAACAACACCGAAGTCGAGCGTCTGAGGTTAAAGTGTATAAATGTGTGTGTGTGTTGTAAATGTGGCGATGGTTTGTCTAGATTAGACTCTATTCCTCGTCTGTGATTGGTCAGAGCCTCTGAAGCTCTTCCTCTGAAACTGCAGTGATCTGGACCTTCAGCCGTTGGTTCCCATTGAAGTCCATTATGAGCAGAAAAATCCTGGAATGATCCTCAAAACACTGAAGAGAGAAAGACATGAACATCTGGGATGAGATGGAGGAGAGGAAACTATCAGGAGATGCTCATTCTGAAGTGAACTAATGCTTTAACACTAGAACCGCCAGGGGGCGCTGTAATACCTAAAACCGCCAGCGGGTCAGTTTACCCATGCAGATTATTACTGTATTGATACGGCTAAAAAACGTCTTCACAGAGTAATGTCTAGAGTCATGAAATGATCATTTTTAGTCATCAACTGTGTGTTTGTCCAGTTGTTTTATGATATTTTAAGCAGATACACTAATCACTTTTTGGTGACTATAGGCTAAACCTGCAATGACGACGAGAATTAGGTGGTGTAATATTATAATAAACTGTCATTAATCCCATATTAAGATAACCCATGTTTTTTAAATGACTATAAATACCCTAAATAGACAATGAAGAGCAATAATAATTCACAGCACTGCATAAGATGATGAACTTACGATAAGGATAACACACGCACAGTTTGACCTAATTAATTATTCATTTGTATAGTTATATCATTTATAATTTCAATAAGAGAACAACACCAATAAACTTGGGATAATCATGAAAATTGTTTTATTCATTCCATCATATCGGATTTTTTTTGTTTTTTTTCAGGAAACGGGCAGACTTCAATAAATAGCAACACAGTCACAAACAATACTCAATACAAAATTGCAAAACAAAAATGTATAATTAATCCAAAGTTTGAACATTTATAAATAGGCTAAAGCATCTTTATTTGACTGTGTGTTGTGTGAATGTTTACAGTTTCTCAAACACAGCACAAAAATAGAGGAATTATATCAGGCTAAATCTGACCCGCTGGAGCTTATAGGCGTAAACGCCCCGTTTTAAATCTGCTTTCATCTATAAAAAAAAAATTATCAACTGTGTTATTTACAATCCCCTGTTTTAGTAAAAGTCAGCGACTGGGAGGTATTTTATTGGAAATCTATTATGTACATTTGAAAAACAGTCATGGGTAAATTTTACCCTGTGGTGGTTCTAGTGTTTTAAACAAAGGGTTACACTGTATTTATACATTTAAGCACTGAGTAATATGTAGTAACTACATGTCCTTACTACAGGGTTAGGTTGAGGGTTGGGTGCATGTAACATAAAATAAAGTGTTACCAAATAAGGCGTAACCCACATTTGTTATATCAGTGACCCTTCAGTGCCTTTAGTTCTGGAGTCACATTAGTTTTTGTGAATGTTGTTTAACGTTTGAATGAATCAGCCATTGAATCAGAAACTGATTTGGACCTTCAGCCGTTGGTTCCCATTGAAGGTCATTGTGTGCAGAAAAATCCTGGAATAATCCTCAAAAAACTGAAGAAAGAAAGACATGAACATCTGGGATGAGATGGGGTGAAGAAATCATCAGGAGATGCTCATCCTGAAGTGAACTAATGCTTTAATAATAAAGAGTTAAGCACTGAGTAATATGTAGTAACTACATGTCCTTACTACAGGGTTAGGTTGAGGGTTAGGTGCATGTAACATAAAATAAAGTCTTACCAAATAAGGCGTAACCCACATTTGTTATATCAGTGACCCTTCAGTGCCTTTAGTTCTGGAGTCACATTAGTTTTTGTGAATGTGGTTAACGTTTGAGTGATTAGCCACGGCTCACCCGATGGACTGGAGGAATGAGATGAGTTTCACAGGGCAGGGAATGTGCAGAATCCAGCCTGGGGAAGTTATTCCAGGCACACTGCTCCCTTTGTCTTCTCCAGTAACCGTGTGGAGGGACAGAGGAGCTCTGTGAGAGGTCAGATTCTCTTGTGTTGAGTGGTACAGTCGCGGCTTTGTCTCGCGGGCCCGGGTTCAAACCTGACGACCTCCTGAGGGAGAGACCTGTGGAGAGAACCTCCATCTTGTGTACAGTCGCCATCATGATGATGACAATGCTCTTACTGTCCGTGTTTCAGGGCTGGGGGAGGCCGACCTCAACCAGAACAATGGCTGCTCCAGCAAGAGTCCGGCGGAGACTGACTCCATGAAGGCTTCAGTCGATCACAGCAGCTGGACCAGCGCAGCCGACCCGGACGGGCCACGCCCACACTTGGTCCGCCTCTTCTCCCGGGACGCCCCAGGCCGCGAGGACAACACCTTCAAGGACCGCCCCTCAGAGTCGGACGAGCTTCAGACCATCCAGGAGGACCTGGAGTAGAATCCGCATCGCCTTCTCTTTCCTCAGAGACTCTCCGCAGACGCTCAGGATGGCATCCGCAAGCTCTTCCCAGTCCACCTTCAGGCTGGGCCGCAGTAAGAAGAGCCCTACTGTCATGGATCAGATCGGGAAGTTCTTCGGAGGCGAGAAGAAGAAGAAGGGAAAGGTGAGGATTGAGCAGGCGTCTTTACTACTGACCTGCTGGCTTGATTAGCAGATAAACGTGTGCTTTCTTTCTTTTTATTGACTTTGATGTCTCATAATTTTCGTACAGTATATTATCCAGTATTGAATCGAGCAGTCGTTTGGGATGTGAGAATGATTCGCTTTTATAAGAGACGCCTGTACTGAACAAAACTCTTTTCTATCCACTGGAGAGACTTGCCTCAGGGTTTTTAACGGTACGCACGGACGGAGGCTTGCTTTCTAAAATCAATTTGCATTTCTGAGATTTAACATTTGTTATGTGTGTGTGTGTGTGATTATGCAATTTCTAGAGCCTTAACTTTTGAGACACAAAAAGAGGGAGGTGAATATTTTTATCTTGTGAAATGTAACGATGTTTGATCTCCGTGATGTATTTGTACGTTTAAAGTGCCAAAGGCTGGTGTAACTGACCCGTGTGTTCACCGCTCATGCATTAGTGAGTTTGTGTGTTCCAGCTGTGTTATAGTTGTGTGTTGATTTGTCAAACGCCTCAGGGGATCTCGTCTCGTCTCTCTCTCGATCTCGAGTGTTAACTCCGCATTGGGAACCCCTAAAGTGTCTTGTTTGTACCAGAGCTTGTGTAACCCCCATAACCCTCTCCCTGACTTCAGCTTTTCACATTTGCTTGATTAAAATATATCTAACATGAGCACTGACTTCTGTTGAGTTCTTTAACGGTGACACTCAGATTGAGTCTAGCAGGGCTGCACGATATTAAAGAAAAATGCAAAAATATGCAATTAGAAAATGCTTCAAGTATGTGAAATAATTATATTTTAAATTATTTATGCATTTTTTCCATTGTTTCTGTCAGAAGCACTTCTGAAAGTGTCTTTAGCTCATGAGCACAGTTATTGCGATCCGTTGTGTTGTGTACATCTGCGATATTTCGATATTTTGCATCTGTGGTTCTGTATCTTTCTCTGCAGTTCACCCAGATCTTGTGTAGAGGGAGAGAAAACACAGCTGGCCGATGTATATCCAATATTACGCTTATAATTGAATATAAGCAATATGAAAATAGCTAAATATCTGTTGAAAAGGGAATTTTTTAATTTAATCGTTTTTGCACTGAACATTTTGAATGTGCTCTAAATCAGCTCTTAATTATTCCTGAGCAAATGCTAAAATATTGAGATATATATTTGGAAAGATTTGAGGTATTTCGCCCAACCCTGGTGTAAACGATCCTCTCAGTGTAGATCTGTCCATGTTGATGAATCCGCATCTCGATGTCATTAAAGGGATAGTTCACCCCAAACTCAATGTGGATGTGCATCTGCTCACCCGTCAGAGATGTAGGTGTGTTTGTTTCTTCAGCAGAACACAGATGCAGATGTTTAACAGTGTGATAGTCTATAATGATGTCAATGGGGAGATTTTAGAGTATGAGAGCAATGAGAGTAAAAACACACACACATGCGAATCCTCATTAAACCTGCGGCTCGTGGGACACACACTGATGTCTGAAGACACTAAACCATCGCTTTCTGCAACAAACCCAACAGTATCTGTGTTATTTTTTACCTCTTATCAGACGAATGTCATCTAGTATTCCCAGCGCCATAACTTCCGGCGAATAAGGTCAAAATACTGGCGTGATCATAGATATATATTAGTGGTGGGCCGTTATCGGCATTAACGTGAGACTCTTATCGGGCGATTAAAAAAAATATCGCCGTTAATCAATTCTCAAATTTGGGTTGGGAGCTGGGTCTATACTACGCAAGATATGATGACTTTCACCTTGATATTTTAGCGAGGATGTACACCTAGCCCAGGGGTGTGCAAACTTTTTTAAAAGGGGGCCAGATTCGATGTTGTGGACATACTCAGGAGCCGGTCCCTTTTCTATTATATATATATATATATAAATGAAATATTTTGTTTCTTGGAAACTGGACAGATTTGACAAAAGCTTGAGCTGACAGTAGCTTGAGATAGGACCCAGATGTAAATTTATAGATATTTAACAATATCTGTAAAACTTTCATCAACCAAAAAGTGTTAATGGGTGAAATTTAAATATTTTTACTGAGTTAGAACTCTATTCTTATTTAAATTTAACAAGTGCTCTATTAAGATCACCACAGGTACTTTTCTTACTTGGTATTTCTGTCTTTTTTCCAGTCCAAATATCAAAAAATTCTTAAATCAAGATTCAAGAAAATCAAAATTACATATTTTTTCTTGATTCCTGGGGGGAACAAATCTAAATGAATTGAGTTTTTGCTTGAAACAAACTAAATTATCTGCCAATGGATTAGAAAAATAATCTTGTTTCTGTTTGGGACAGAAACACGATTCCAATCAGAAACATTGTTCTCACCCCGTTGGCAGATATATTTGCTTGTTTTAACCAAAAACAATTTCATTTTATTTTCCAGAAAATAGGAAAAAATATCTAATGTAATTTCACTTCTCTAGTAAATGCGTCTTGATTTAAGAATTTTTAGATATATTCATACTAGAAACAAGACAAAAATACTAAATTACAGCATTTTTTGCAGTGCACACAAGGCAAAAAAAAAAAAAAAAAATATGATTTCTATATCTAGAATGGCTTTATTGTATTTAGTCTATAAACATTTAAAATACAAATGCACAAAACTGCAAGTTTATGACAATAATAGTCTGCAATTTGGCCTTTATTACTAATTTAATACATGTCTACATTACAAATTAAATAAAATTAGATATTAACCTACATTTCTGACAAATTACCGGTTACAGGTAGTGTTACCACAGTAAACCCATGATAAATGTGAATTGTTGTTTGAGAAGTATTTGAACTGAATCGGCTCAGCGGATTTGCACGTTAGTGTTGTTGATTAAGTCAGCGCTGTTTAACTGGATTTAAATGAAATGAAATCAAATCCCAGAGATTCGCAGCTCGTACCGGAGACCTCTGTGCCGAACTCGAACACTTCTCACAGGCTGTTTAGTGGTCATGTGATCGAGACACTAAGCAGGTACACATTTGTTCAGAGCTTTTATGGTCTATGGTTCAGAGTCAGAGCTCGCGAGTTGTGCAGAGCACAAGAAGCGCTGTTTCGTTCCGCTTTTGGCCCGCGGGCCAGACTTTGGCCACCCCTGACTTTTAACGTAAACACAGTCGTAACCAGCTCACAGGAACAGTGTTTGGGATCCATGTGTGTGTCAGGTCTTAAAGGGACAGAAGTTATTTATTAGTCAAACTACAAAAAGACAAACAATCACTTACAAGCACACATATTCTGAAAGCCTTCGGCAGAATTCAAATGAGCCATTTTAATCTAGATTAATTCCAAGATTACAGTGAGATTAATCTAGATAAAAAATTTTTTATCTATGCCCACCACTATTATATATACATAGATGCCTCATTCGACGATCCGCACAGGCACTAATGAGGAATCTATGTATACATATCTATGATCACGCCGGTATTTTGACCTTATTCGCCGGAAGTGATGGCGCGGCTGATGCAGAGCCATAGAAAAAAATTTAATATATTTTTAAATATGGATATTTTTCTTCCACAAACGCGTCGATTCGCTTCAGAAGGCCTTTATTAACACCCCAGAGCCGCTGGAGCAGTTATATGACGGGCAGATGCACTTTTTATGGACTTCAAAAACAGAGCAACTATTACTGCTATTATAATGCTTGGATTAGCCTGGACTTTTGTAATATAACTCAGATTATATTCGTCTGAGAGAAGAATGTCACACACACCTCAGATGACTTGAGGGAGAGGAAATCATGGGCTAATCTTCATTTTTGGGTGAACTATCGCTTTAAGTGATGAAATGGAGCAGCTTCCATCACTTTCACCTGAAGATCCAGTTATGATATTACGAGGTCATTGACAATAAGATCACACATGTACATCACACACACTCACACACTCACACACACACACACACACGAGCTGAGTTCTCTCCTGCCATTAGAGTTCAAACGTCACGTCTGCAGGGGTGTTTGTTCTTAATGACCCTACAAGTTCCATTAAACTATCAAAATATGAGGGAAATATGTTATATGTTTTAAATATGAGGGAAGACGAAACACTAAATATGGTCTAAGTGTTTATCTGACTAATGATTTGGCAAAACAGTCAAACTACAGCTACAGAAAAACTAAAGCTGAGAGGATAATCAGTTATTAATATGTGGCTGGTTCTCTTGTGTTTGTATGTGTTCATCATTTCTTAACATTATGTTATATAGTTTATCAGAAATAAATCAATCATCTCCGAGCACAACTACACAATATGATTACAGAACCTTTAACACGTTTATAATAATATTTGTGTAAAATGTGAAGATGTCAATGTTCTCAGGCCAGACATCACTTCTGACCTCTGCCGTCTTCAATGTCCAGTCTTGATATCATTCTATATTTATATCAACATTTACAGAAAGTGTTTGATCTGAAATTATGGTTCCTTCAGAGAAAGCGTAATAATGAAATCATGTAGCCAGTTTATCAAGGCAGAAGCTGTGACCTATATGCCCAGATGGCATGTATCAGTGCCCAGATGGCATGTATCAGTGCCCAGATGGCATGTATCAGTGCCCATATGACATGTATCAGTGCCAAGATGGCATGTATTAGTGCCCATATGGCATGTATCAGTGCCCAGATGGCATGTATCAGTGCCCATATGGCATGTATCAGTGCCAAGATGGCATGTATCAGTGCCCAGATGGCATGTATCAGTGCCCATATGGCATGTATCAGTGCCAAGATGGCATGTATTAGTGCCCATATGGCATGTATCAGTGCCCAGATGGCATGTATCAGTGCCCAGATGGCATGTATCAGTGCCCATATGGCATGTATCAGTGCCAAGATGGCATGTATCAGTGCCCAGATGGCATGTATCAGTGCCCATATGGCATGTATCAGTGCCAAGATGGCATGTATTAGTGCCCATATGGCATGTATTAGTGCCCAGATGGCATATATCAGTGCCCAGATGGCATGTATCAGTGCCCATATGGCATGTATCAGTGCCAAGATGGCATGTATTAGTGCCCATATGGCATGTATTAGTGCCCAGATGGCATATATCAGTGCCCAGATGGCATGTATCAGTGCCCAGATGGCATGTATCAGTGCCCAGATGGCATATATCAGTGCCCAGATGGCATATATCAGTGCCCAGATGGCATGTATCAGTGCCCATATGGCATGTATCAGTGCCCAGGAAGGCATGTATCAGTGCCCATATGGCATGTATCAGTGCCCATATGGCATGTATCAGTGCCCAGGTGGCATGTATCAGTGCCCAGGTGGCATATATCAGTGCCCAGATGGCATGTATCAGTGCCCATATGGCATGTATCAGTGCCCATATGGCATGTATCAGTGCCCAGATGCATGTATTAGTGCCCAGATGGCATGTATCAGTGCCCAGATGCATGTATCAGTGCCCAGGTGGCATGTATCAGTGCCCAGATGGCATGTATCAGTGCCCAGATGCATGTATCAGTGCCCAGGTGGCATGTATCAGTGCCCCGATGGCATGTATCAGTGCCCAGATGGCATGTATCAGTGCCCAGGTGGCATGTATCAGTGCCCAGATGGCATGTATCAGTGCCCAGATGCATGTATCAGTGCCCAGGTGGCATGTATCAGTGCCCAGATGGCATGTATCAGTGCCCAGATGGCATGTATCAGTGCCCGGATTGCATGTATCAGTGCCCGGATGGCATGTATCAGTGCCCGGATGGCATGTATCAGTGCCCGGATGGCATGTATCAGTGCCCGGATGGCATGTATCAGTGCCCAGATGGCATGTATCAGTGCCCAGATGCATGTATTATTGCCCGGATGGCATGTATCAGTGCCCGGATGGCATGTATCAGTGCCCGGATGGCATGTATCAGTGCCCGGATGGCATGTATCAGTGCCCGGATGGCATGTATCAGTGCCCAGGTGGCATGTATTAGTGCCTTTTGAAATAGTGCTGCTCCAGTCACAGCTTTTTACACTTAATAGTTACCAGATGCTTAACCTTTAACTAACCAGCTAAACCACTAACCACACCTTCCTTACAGGAGAACATGTGATCAATGCTCAACACGCGTGTCTGGGAGGGATTTCTGAATGGCGTGGATCTTATGGATCGGCCGTAATGCTTTAGTGAGGAAACTGTGGCGTAAGGAGGTTGTGTTGATGGAGCCTGAGGTCCAACCCTTCATGAATCTCCCCCAGGACGGCTCCTTCTCTTCAGGTTCCTAACCTCAGTGGCTCTGGAGGGTTTCTGAGGGGTTCATTCCCAGCTCTCCTTCATCATCCTTTAACCCTTAAACACATCGACCTGGGACACCATTCACTACCACATCATCCTCATTACACTCAAAAAAATGCTGGGATAAAAACAACCCAAGTTGGGTTGAAAATGGACAAACCCAGCGATTGGGTTAAATGTTTGCACAATGTGCTGGGTAGTTTTATTAAACCCAACTACACTCTAAAAAATGCTGGGTTAAAAACAACCCAAGTTGGGTTGAAAATGGACAAACCCAGTAATTGGGTTGTTTTAAGCAAACATTTAACCCAACCGCTGGGTTAAAACAAACCGATTACTGGGTTTGTTCATTTTCAACCCAACTTGGGTTGTTTTTAACCCAGCATTTTTTAGAGTGTATTGTTTAAAAATCACTATATAACTGTATGTTTGGAGTTAGCATTTATTAATATCTTTAATAAATAAAAATTTATAAATAAGTTTAATGAATAATAATTAAACATGTATTAAATAGCTTATTAATAAGTGTTCACCTTTTGATTATTATTGTTCCCTTTAGTAATTGTGTGTGTGATTTTTAATTTTGGGCTCATTTTAAGACATATAGTGATTTTAAACAATAGTTGGGTTAAGTAAAACTACCCAGCAGGTTCGGCAATCATTTAACCCAATCGCTGGGTTTGTCAATTTTTAACCCAGCTTGGGTTGTTTTTAACCCAGCATTTTTTAAAGTGTAGTATTTATTTATCAATATATTCATTATAAACAAAAGAATATATAAAAGAGTGTCTGTTTTCTAGTGATTTGTTGTAGGAAGTGTCTAGGGTCACTATGACCCGAGGTCTGTAATAGTGTAAGTATATATATATATATTTAATCTGTGATGACGATGTTCACTCATAATCACCGCATCATCATCATCAGCAGACATGAGGTTCTGTACACCACCAGATATTACTGTCCCCATCCAGATAGAACACATTAAATATGATAGTTTTGAGAATATGATGATGATGATGATGATGATGATGATGATGACATCTGCTCAAACTGAACCCTTTGAAGATTGAAAACATAACTAAATGGTTTTTTTTCTTATTGTTTTGTAATTGTTTTGACATTTTCAGGAGAGAAACGCTATTGGTGATAGTTTTCTCCATCTGTCTTCAGTGTTGCTGTTCTTCTCTCTCAGTGTCCGTGTTTCTGAAACGTCTCCATCTTGAGTTTCTTCAGGAACCGACACGTCACAATATTCCTCATTATAATAATTAATGCGCAGAATAAAGGGGCGGAGCCTGGTTGAGTTAGTTAGTCGTGTGTTGAAACTGCCGGTTATGGTAAGGGGCGGAACATTTCCCAAACACCAATCACAACACACCGCTCCAGCCGACCAATCAGAGCGCAGTGTGGTTTTCAGAAGGAGGGGCTTCATAGAGACAGGAAGTAAACAGAGCGTTACTGACAGACTGGGAAGAGAGGAGCCGCAACACTGGAGAATATGAGGAGATAATCAACACTCAAGCAGGAAAACCTGCTCTAGTAGAGACAGAACACACAGCAAGACATGAAAAACATGTCTTAATGTGATAAGACAGTGATATTAAAAGACCAAACTCAATAAAACTAGTTTCAAATAATAAGGTTGCGCTACAGATAATCCATCGGTTTGAATAAATTACCTGTATATTTTTTCTTTCTGCTTTATTTACCACAAGCTTGGTGTTTTAATGTGACTAGAGCTCTAATCAGATCATATTCTAACGTTTTCCTCCTTACTGAAATATCAGCATCGCCTGACAGTGATTCATTTATTAAAAAGCGTGGCTTCAGGAACAAGTGCTCGTAATCGGCTGTTAATGTCTGAACATTTCTTTCTTCTGCTGAACAAAAGGAAGATATTTTGCAGAATTTTCCCTTTGACTTCCAAAAAAATACAGTACCAACATTCTTCAAATTATCCTCTTTTGTGTTCTGCAGGTTTGGAAAGACATGAGGCGAGTAAATGATGGCGATTTGCAAAGACAAACATGACGAGTTCAAATGAGACATATAAAGCCTGTTAAAGGGATAGTTCACCCCAAACTCAATGTGGATGTGCATCTGCTCACCCGTCAGAGATGTAGGTGTGTTTGTTTCTTCAGCAGAACACAGATGCAGATGTTTAACAGTGTGATAGTCTATAATGATGTCAATGGGGAGATTTTAGAGTATGAGAGTAAAAACACACACACATGCGAATCCTCATTAAACCTGCGGCTCGTGGGACACACACTGATGTCTGAAGACACCAAACCATCGCTTTCTGCGACAAACCCAACAGTATTTGTGTTATTTTTTACCTCTTATCAGACGAATGTCATCTAGTATTCCCAGCGCCATAACTTCCGGCGAATAAGGTCAAAATACTGGCGTGATCATAGATATATATACGTAGATACCTCATTCGACCGATCCGCGCAGGCACTAATGAGGAATCTATGTATATATATATCTATGATCGCCGGTATTTTGACCTTATTCGCCGGAAGTGATGGCGCGGCTGATGCAGAGCCATAGAAAAAAATCTAATACATTTTTAATTATGGAATATTTTTCTTCCACAAACGCGTCGATTCGCTTCAGAAGGCCTTTATTAACACCCCAGAGCCGCTGGAGCAGTTATATGACGCACAGATGCACTTTTTATGCACTTCAAAAACAGAGCAACTATGAATCAAATTCTAATGCTTGGATTAGCCTGAACTTTTGTAATATAACTCAGATTATATTCGTCTGAGAGAAGAATGTCACACACACCTCAGATGACTTGAGGGAGAGGAAATCATGGGCTAATCTTCATTTTTGGGTGAACTATCGCTTTAATCTGATCCTAGAGCAGTTCATCAGGACTGAACATGTGCATGAAGCTCAAGTCTATATTATGAAGGAGTTTTAGAATTAGTACTTTCCCGAGAGAGCGTCACGGCCATTGCTTCCACTCTCATCCGCTTCCAGTTATATATCATATTGTATATCATATTGTTTTAATGTATTATTGTAATCATAAACCCAGTAGTTTGTAGTGTGAATTATTGGACCATTTACTGCATTTTGTTGATTACTCTAGCAGCTAAAGAACCGGAAGACTCGCAGATTCACAGCTCGTAGAAAATACAGTGACTAGGCTTTACTGATGCTTGATGAATATTCATTAGGCCATGAGGACACTGATTGGTGACCTTCATTGCATCCAGTCAAGTCACCTAATGTCCTCAATCTGAGCTGAAGCAGAATCTGCAGAGGATTCAGACGGTCAGTTCACATCCGAGTTTCTGCACATCCGGTCATTCAATTATTCCATTCAAACAAAAAACAGGGAATTTTTTTCCTGTATGAACCAAAAAAGACAAGAAAAAAGAAAGCTGGTGTTCTGTGGGGGAATATGTGAAAAATGTGAGCAGAACTCCTGCTTTCTTTTCTCTCTTGGTTCACACAAACAAACTGTTTATTTTCCATTTCTCGTTTGCCTGTTTGAATGGAATAATTAAGTGATACACGGACCATATCCGATTGAAATGCGATCAGATTTATCAAGTGTGAAAGGCAAAAAAATCACATTAAAATGAGTTTCTATGTGGTTGGTCGCATTTCTGGAAATCCGCTTCAGTCTGACCGCTCTGATCCGATTTCACGTGGTTTATGTCAAAGGTAAACATGTTAGATCTGTAGCTGTTGATCCGGTCGAGCAGAAAATTTAATAAAATGAAGACGGTTTGAAACTGGTGGAGACGACTGCACGGAATAAAGCCACTCAGTTTCTGCCACAGCCTCAACATCTGTACTGCAAACCCTCCACATACAATTACATGAAGGGCCCTATCACACACACACACACATACACACACGTTTAAATATTCAAATAAAAGGATTTCTCTCTGGAGAAGCGTTCAGTCTCTCCTCATGTCAATAGTGAATCCTCTCATGGTGCAGCACAACTGGCTTTTAAAGGGAACGGGAGATGAGACTCACCCATGACTCATTAAAGGGTTAGTTCACCCAAAAATGTAAATTGTGTCATTAATGACTGACCCTCATGTGGTTGGACACCCGTCAGACCTCCGTTCATCTTCAGACACAAATGAAGATATTTTAGTGTAAAGCTGATGCTGAGAAAGGCTTCAGATAGGCCTCCATTGGCATTCAGTACATTTACACTCACAAGACCCATAAAAGGCACTAAAAACGTTGTTACAAAGTCCATCTCACCACAGTGACTCTACAATAATTTTACGATGCGACGACAATAGTTTTTGTGCGAAAAAAAAAATCTAAATAACACCTTTATCCAACTTGTTCTTGTCTTCCGTGTGTGTCTCCACGACACATGCGTGAGAATATGAGCAGATCCGGCGTTCGGACACATGACCCAGAAGAGATTTGTTTACCAGCAGAGGAAGACGCGCGTCTCTCAGCTGTTGAATTCTACACTGATCGTGCTTTAGGTCTCGCTGTAGTTCTCAAAATGGGGCTAAAGTGAGCATTTCATGGATTCCCGAACGCCGGATCTGCTCATATTCTCACGCATGCGTCGTGGAGACACACACGGAAGACAAGAAGAGGTTGAATAAAGTCGTTATTTTGATTTTTTTTGGCACAAAAACTATTGTCGTCGCATCGTAAAATTATTGTAGAGTCACTGTGGTGAGATGGACTTTGTAACGACGTTTTTAGTGCCTTTTATGGGTCTTGTGAGTGTAAATGTACTGAATGCCAATGGAGGCCTATCTGAAGCCTTTCTCAGCATCAGCTTTACACTAAAATATCTTCATTTGTGTCTGAAGCCAATCACCATGTCCAACCACATGAGTGTGAGGAATTAATGACAAAATTTTCATTTTTGGGTGAACCTACCCTTTAAGAGACGTGGCACAAGCCTTTTAGACCATGAGCCGTGAGCGCCAACTGTTTTTATCAATATTAAACTAGCAGAGGTGGATTCAGACTCGCCCTCAGAGCTCCTGCGGCGTGAGCTTCCATGTGCTTAGATCGGTAAAATAGGGCCCAAAATGTCTCTAACTTTGTTTTGCACCATTGCTTTGTCTCTGCACAAGTATATAGTCCGTGTGCGCTGCGTGTTCCACAGCGAAGTGCTCACTTTACTCATGCGATGTGTTTTCTGCGTCTCAGAACGGTGAATGTGGTGAGCTCCATTTCTGCGTGTGCTGTGAGGTCAGAGTGCGTTTGGGAACGCAACGGCCACCAGCTGCAATTACCTTTCACATCCGCATCATTTTAAACGTTTTGTGGGCAGATGATTGCAGAATTTCACTAGATTGGTAATGAGATGTGATTGTAAACATGAAAATTGTACAATTCATTTTGTAGTCCCTTTGTTTTACAATATAAAGGCTAATACTGTTATAGAAATAATAATAATACATTATTATTATATTGTAATTGTTTGTCTTCCTAAGACACCAGTGTGAGTGTAATGTAGCTATATCTAAAAGGTCCACTTTAAAGTTCAGTGCTCAGACTTTTTATGAACATGGGTTGAAGCTTCTAATTTTGAGCTCTCAAAGTGCAACAGATTGATGAATTAGATTGATTAAGATTGATTAACTTTAAAATGTAGGAAGTTTTCTTCCAGGGCAGCACGACCCCGGACCCCTCGAGAGGAACCTCACGAAATCCTGCGGGAATCTGTTCATTCTATCAACTTTACATTCTAAGTTACTAAAGCTGTTCATGCCAAATTCATACCCTACTTATCTTATGGCACTTTAAAATAGTTACATCAGACGATTGCCTTTTTTTAGGAGGCAGGAGATGTGCTAGGGTTTAGAATAATGAAGGCAGAAAACTATTAGATTAAAAAATAGTTAATATATCAGCTGCCATAAATCCAGCGTAAGAGAGTCAAGGTGGCCGGAAGTCATTCATTTTCAGTATGAGCCGGCGGGTGGCGCGTCTTGGACGATTTGGGTGATGAGGCGAATTGAAATCAGGTCAACTGTATGGTAATGAGATTCTGGGCCAACCAATGGGAATGTAGAAGTGCTCCGCCATAGAGGATCCCAGACAGCGTAGTGCTGTAAACTTTGGTTCCCACCACATTTGTTCCCAAGCAAAATGGAGGAGAGGTTGATCATTGCTGTGGCGGGTTTGATAAGAAGGCGTGCAACACTATTTATAGGCAACATGTTCGCGCTAGAACGCTTGTCTTCCAGCGGGAATGCAATTAATTTGCTCAAAACAACACCGATTTGACCAATTGCATTAATGCTGCACTTCACCCAGGAGAGGTATTGTAATGTAGGCTGCACACAAATTAATGTTAATTAAAGACCAAGGCTAGTAAATGTCTCCTATAAACTGCATGTTGAAATTTGACTAGCACTGAACCATGTTAAGGCACTTGCGGGTTTATGATTTTGTCCAAAGACCCTCATCCTCTATGCATTGCGTGTCTGGGAGTTAGGGTATTAGAGCGAAGGGTATCCTGTTCAGGGTATCAGAGCAGAGAAGATGGAGAAGATGCAGTTCTCCCTCCTAATCTCTCTTCCAGAGCCAGCAGTGTATCAGGTGAGACTTGGACCTTATGGAAATCTGCTAAACTTTCGATCGACTGGCCATCACAACAGGAAGGCTAGGGTACAGAGAGGGATTTATATGATGGGAAGAGGCTGCCGTCCAGCCGTCCCAGCATGTGTTGGGGCCAAGCCTTTCTCTCATAGAGTGCATGTTGAAGGCTTCTCTTGACTGGATGTACTTAATATGGAGGTACATCCTTAATATACTAACAGAGGAGCAGGAGCTGTGGCCGCAGCTTGGGCTTGGCAGTGGTGGGCGGAAGAGCGCTGTGGTTGGGATTATCAGGCCTGTCGGAAAGGGAGAAGGCGGAGTTCCTTGATGCTCCAAAGGAGCCGAAAGCCCTTTTCGAGGCTGCTGTGACAAATATACGGCAGCGGTGTAACCTTCGCAAGATGGAGAGGCTTTTGAAACTTGCCCCCCTGGAAGCCCACTGCTCGACTCCCCGGGCTACATGCCCTGGGTTTTCCTCTGCTTCCAGGACAGTTAGGGAACCGAAACCCTTGTCTTGGGTTCACCTCACCACCTAGGAAGGGCCTCATTTTCAGCTGCAGCGGCTAAACATCGCCCAGCTAACCCTGAAGGAGGCAAGAAGAGGCAGGCGACCTAACCAGTGGTCTATTTCTGAGTCAGAAGAGGGGCTACAGCACTCCCAGAGTCTCTATAGCACCCCTCTCCATAACACTAGGGTCTAGTCCTGCCCCTCCAGCAAAGAAGCGTCAGGGTTTGAGACCCAGGTTTTGAGTGTTCAGAGGAAAGTGGTGCGCGTGCGCAGTATACCCCTGGGTTATCGTCTGCAGTTTGATGTAAAACAACCACAAAACCACTACATTGTTAATGTCAGCAGCAGAAAGAGGGGGCTCTTTATTGAGCAAAAAAGCTATTCAGGTTGTGCCACCGGCGGGCAGCCATCATGGCTTTTAATCCCGGTAATCTGTCATTCCCAAAGGAGGAGGGGTCTCTGTCCCATTCTGGATTTACGGAACCTCAACAAACACCTCAGAAAATACAAGTTAAAAATGTTGACGTTAAATGTATTCATCCCAAAGACTGTCTTACAGTTGTCATTAGCCCCAAGGGCGTTCAGCAAGCGCTGATTAGACACACCAATTATGGGTCTAGGTGTGTCTAATCTTCTGCTGTGCACTCTGTCACCGCAGCAGGCAGAGAGAGACAGAAATGCTCATGTCTCATTTAGAGAACTTAGGGTCCAAAAGAAACGAGCCCACACAAGAGATAATCTACCTGGGTCTCAGACTGAACTGTATCAAGCGTTTCTGTCGGAGGAGCGCATCAGGTCAATTTGTGGCAGAATGGGAAGAAGGTCCCATTTAGACTATAGCCGTGTTTCCACCTCCGAAACTTTCCTAGAGACTTTGGGCTGGTACTCGGTGTGTTTCGACCGGGGTCTAAATACAGTTGAGAGTAAAGATTTCCCCCTCGAAACGGCCCTGCTCGCAAGGTAATACGTCAGGATCTTTCAGGGGTGGAGTTTGTGTGCTGAACATGTTGATTGGTTGAGCTCACTCAGCATTTGAGTTCTACCTAAAAGTCTGTTGCGGTGTGTGCAGTAAGAGTCGTTTGCTATTCAAATCAACAATGGAGTTAAAAAAAATATGACAGATGGGCCGACGACAAGGTTCAGGCTTTATTAAGTTTATTTGCGGAGGACGAAATCCAGTGGGCTATGGAAAGTCGCCGGACTAATCTTCACGGTACTTTAGACCGAGATGGAAACTTAGACAGCAGCAGGTCTGAGGGGAAAAGAGTTCCTGGGGCAAATTGTTCTGGGTAATTTTGGTGGAAATGGGGCTTAGGTTTACGTCTGCTAGGACTGATGGCCTCAGCTGTCTCGGTTATTCCACTGGGACTGTTGTTAAAGAGAGTTTGAGCACTGGGCGGCGACTCAGCGCTTGTGCCCAAAACGCCACGAGGTGTATACGTAGATGCCTTATTAGCACCTGGACGGATCAGTAGAATGAGGCATCTACGATCAATACATCTATGACCACGCTCGTATTTGACCTGACTTAGTGGAAGTTATGTCTGAGCTCAGAGATGATCACGTTCGTCTGATAAGAGGTAAAATAATAGCATAAATACTGCTGGGTTTCTCGCAGAAGCTGATGGTTTGTCTAGATCAGACCCTTATTCATCATCTGGTGTCGTTTAAAGCTGCACTGAAACTGGCATTTGGACCTTGACTCGTTTGGAGCCCATTGAAGTCCATTAAATGGAGAACAATCCTGGAATGAACGAGGGCAGGATAGCGAAAGGGAAATGGGCCGTCTTGCTACAGAACACACACATAAACTCTCTTTGTTGTTAACAGTGTTTCTGGCATTGAGACATTTTGTGAGCAGTTTCTAAGAAACCACCACGTTTTGATCAGACAACACCATGACAGTGGCTCACATTAATTGTCAGGGAGGCACAATTTATCCTCCCAGTCTGGGACAAAAGCTGATTGTGTGCAGCGTCAAGCATTTTCATCAATAACGGGCAACGCATGTCCCGGGAATAATGAATGTGGGGACGGATCTCCTGTCCAGAGAGTGGACTGTCCATCCTCAGGTAGTGAGCCAGTTGTGGGAGAGGTTCGGCTGATCTCTTCTTCTCTCCAGCGGGAGATGGTGCACCTGTGGCCAAACGCACTACTGTGGGCATTTCCTCCACTGAGTCTGATCGTGCCAACTTTAAGAAGGGCAAGAGAGTACAGTCACTCAGTCATATGAATCACCCCGAACTGGCCGCTCCTGTTGCGCTCGGACCTCTTCTCTCAAGCGCGCGTGGAGATTGTTCACCCGGCCCCGGACACAGTGGCTCTTTGGGCCCCTGAGAGGTTGAACTGGAGGGTTATGGGATTGCCTGTGAAAGTGATTGAGACTATTCAGAATGAGATGGCGGCTTCAACACACTCTGCATATGATCGTAAACTGAGTGTGTTTGAGCGATGGAGCGCACACAGACGCATCGTCCCTTCTCTCTGTTCTGTTCTGCTGTGGATGTGTTATGACTCTTTCAGAAGTGTGTGTTCATCACAGGACTCTTTCAGAAGTGTGTGTTCATCACAGGACTCTTTCAGAAGTGTGTGTTCATCACAGGACTCTTTCAGAAGTGTGTGTTCATCACAGGGCTCTTTCAGAAGTGTGTGTTGTCTTCATCACAGGACTCTTTCAGAAGTGTGTGTTCATCACAGGACTCTTTCAGAAGTGTGTGTTCATCACAGGGCTCTTTCAGAAGTGTGTGTTGTCTTCATCACAGGACTCTTTCAGAAGTGTGTGTTCATCACAGGACTCTTTCAGAAGTGTGTGTTCATCACAGGACTCTTTCAGAAGTGTGTGTTCATCACAGGACTCTTTCAGAAGTGTGTGTTCATCACAGGGCTCTTTCAGAAGTGTGTGTTGTCTTCATCACAGGACTCTTTCAGAAGTGTGTGTTCATCACAGGACTCTTTCAGAAGTGTGTGTTCATCACAGGGCTCTTTCAGAAGTGTGTGTTGTCTTCATCACAGGACTCTTTCAGAAGTGTGTGTTCATCACAGGACTCTTTCAGAAGTGTGTGTTCATCACAGGGCTCTTTCAGAAGTGTGTGTTGTCTTCATCACAGGACTCTTTCAGAAGTGTGTGTTCATCACAGGACTCTTTCAGAAGTGTGTGTTGTCTTCATCACAGGACTCTTTCAGAAGTGTGTGTTCATCACAGGACTCTTTCAGAAGTGTGTGTTTATCACAGGACTCTTTCAGAAGTGTGTGTTGTCTTCATCACAGGACTCTTTCAGAAGTGTGTGTTCATCACAGGGCTCTTTCAGAAGTGTGTGTTGTCTTCATCACAGGGCTCTTTCAGAAGTGTGTGTTGTCTTCATCACAGGACTCTTTCAGAAGTGTGTGTTGTCTTCATCACAGGGCTCTTTCAGAAGTGTGTGTTGTCTTCATCACAGGACTCTTTCAGAAGTGTGTCTTCATCACAGGACTCTTTCAGAAGTGTGTGTTCATCACAGGACTCTTTCAGAAGTGTGTGTTGTCTTCATCACAGGGCTCTTTCAGAAGTGTGTGTTGTCTTCATCACAGGGCTCTTTCAGAAGTGTGTGTTGTCTTCATCACAGGGCTCTTTCAGAAGTGTGTGTTGTCTTCATCACAGGGCTCTTTCAGAAGTGTGTGTTGTCTTCATCACAGGGCTCTTTCAGAAGTGTGTGTTGTCTTCATCACAGGGCTCTTTCAGAAGTGTGTGTTGTCTTCATCACAGGGCTCTTTCAGAAGTGTGTGTTGTCTTCATCACAGGGCTCTTTCAGAAGTGTGTGTTGTCTTCATCACAGGGCTCTTTCAGAAGTGTGTGTTGTCTTCATCACAGGACTCTTTCAGAAGTGTGTGTTGTCTTCATCACAGGACTCTTTCAGAAGTGTGTGTTCATCACAGGGCTCTTTCAGAAGTGTGTGTTGTCTTCATCACAGGACTCTTTCAGAAGTGTGTGTTGTCTTCATCACAGGACTCTTTCAGAAGTGTGTCTTCATCACAGGACTCTTTCAGAAGTGTGTCTTCATCACAGGACTCTTTCAGAAGTGTGTGTTGTCTTCATCACAGGACTCTTTCAGAAGTGTGTGTTGTCTTCATCACAGGACTCTTTCAGAAGTGTGTCTTCATCACAGGACTCTTTCAGAAGTGTGTGTTGTCTTCATCACAGGACTCTTTCAGAAGTGTGTGTTGTCTTCATCACAGGACTCTTTCAGAAGTGTGTGTTCATCACAGGGCTCTTTCAGAAGTGTGTCTTCATCACAGGACTCTTTCAGAAGTGTGTGTTGTCTTCATCACAGGACTCTTTCAGAAGTGTGTCTTCATCACAGGACTCTTTCAGAAGTGTGTCTTCATCACAGGACTCTTTCAGAAGTGTGTGTTGTCTTCATCACAGGACTCTTTCAGAAGTGTGTGTTGTCTTCATCACAGGACTCTTTCAGAAGTGTGTGTTGTCTTCATCACAGGACTCTTTCAGAAGTGTGTGTTCATCACAGGGCTCTTTCAGAAGTGTGTGTTGTCTTCATCACAGGACTCTTTCAGAAGTGTGTGTTGTCTTCATCACAGGGCTCTTTCAGAAGTGTGTGTTGTCTTCATCACAGGACTCTTTCAGAAGTGTGTGTTCATCACAGGACTCTTTCAGAAGTGTGTGTTGTCTTCATCACAGGACTCTTTCAGAAGTGTGTGTTGTCTTCATCACAGGACTCTTTCAGAAGTGTGTGTTCATCACAGGGCTCTTTCAGAAGTGTGTGTTGTCTTCATCACAGGACTCTTTCAGAAGTGTGTGTTGTCTTCATCACAGGACTCTTTCAGAAGTGTGTGTTCATCACAGGACTCTTTCAGAAGTGTGTGTTGTCTTCATCACAGGACTCTTTCAGAAGTGTGTCTTCATCACAGGACTCTTTCAGAAGTGTGTGTTGTCTTCATCACAGGACTCTTTCAGAAGTGTGTGTTCATCACAGGACTCTTTCAGAAGTGTGTGTTGTCTTCATCACAGGACTCTTTCAGAAGTGTGTCTTCATCACAGGACTCTTTCAGAAGTGTGTGTTGTCTTCATCACAGGACTCTTTCAGAAGTGTGTGTTGTCTTCATCACAGGACTCTTTCAGAGGTGTGTGTTGTCTTCATCACAGGACTCTTTCAGAAGTGTGTGTTGTCTTCATCACAGGACTCTTTCAGAAGTGTGTGTTGTCTTCATCACAGGGCTCTTTCAGAAGTGTGTGTTGTCTTCATCACAGGGCTCTTTCAGAAGTGTGTGTTGTCTTCATCACAGGGCTCTTTCAGAAGTGTGTGTTGTCTTCATCACAGGGCTCTTTCAGAAGTGTGTGTTGTCTTCATCACAGGACTCTTTCAGAAGTGTGTGTTGTCTTCATCACAGGACTCTTTCAGAAGTGTGTGTTGTCTTCATCACAGGACTCTTTCAGAAGTGTGTGTTGTCTTCATCACAGGACTCTTTCAGAAGTGTGTGTTGTCTTCATCACAGGACTCTTTCAGAAGTGTGTGTTGTCTTCATCACAGGGCTCTTTCAGAAGTGTGTGTTGTCTTCATCACAGGGCTCTTTCAGAAGTGTGTGTTGTCTTCATCACAGGACTCTTTCAGAAGTGTGTGTTCATCACAGGGCTCTTTCAGAAGTGTGTGTTGTCTTCATCACAGGACTCTTTCAGAAGTGTGTGTTGTCTTCATCACAGGGCTCTTTCAGAAGTGTGTGTTGTCTTCATCACAGGACTCTTTCAGAAGTGTGTGTTCATCACAGGGCTCTTTCAGAAGTGTGTGTTGTCTTCATCACAGGACTCTTTCAGAAGTGTGTGTTGTCTTCATCACAGGACTCTTTCAGAAGTGTGTGTTGTCTTCATCACAGGACTCTTTCAGAAGTGTGTGTTGTCTTCATCACAGGGCTCTTTCAGAAGTGTGTGTTGTCTTCATCACAGGACTCTTTCAGAAGTGTGTGTTCATCACAGGGCTCTTTCAGAAGTGTGTGTTGTCTTCATCACAGGACTCTTTCAGAAGTGTGTGTTGTCTTCATCACAGGACTCTTTCAGAAGTGTGTGTTGTCTTCATCACAGGACTCTTTCAGAAGTGTGTGTTGTCTTCATCACAGGGCTCTTTCAGAAGTGTGTGTTGTCTTCATCACAGGACTCTTTCAGAAGTGTGTGTTGTCTTCATCACAGGGCTCTTTCAGAAGTGTGTGTTGTCTTCATCACAGGACTCTTTCAGAAGTGTGTGTTCATCACAGGGCTCTTTCAGAAGTGTGTGTTGTCTTCATCACAGGACTCTTTCAGAAGTGTGTGTTCATCACAGGACTCTTTCAGAAGTGTGTGTTGTCTTCATCACAGGACTCTTTCAGAAGTGTGTGTTGTCTTCATCACAGGACTCTTTCAGAAGTGTGTGTTGTCTTCATCACAGGACTCTTTCAGAAGTGTGTGTTGTCTTCATCACAGGACTCTTTCAGAAGTGTGTGTTGTCTTCATCACAGGACTCTTTCAGAAGTGTGTGTTGTCTTCATCACAGGACTCTTTCAGAAGTGTGTGTTCATCACAGGGCTCTTTCAGAAGTGTGTGTTGTCTTCATCACAGGACTCTTTCAGAAGTGTGTGTTGTCTTCATCACAGGACTCTTTCAGAAGTGTGTGTTGTCTTCATCACAGGACTCTTTCAGAAGTGTGTGTTCATCACAGGGCTCTTTCAGAAGTGTGTGTTGTCTTCATCACAGGACTCTTTCAGAAGTGTGTGTTGTCTTCATCACAGGGCTCTTTCAGAAGTGTGTGTTGTCTTCATCACAGGACTCTTTCAGAAGTGTGTGTTGTCTTCATCACAGGACTCTTTCAGAAGTGTGTGTTCATCACAGGGCTCTTTCAGAAGTGTGTGTTGTCTTCATCACAGGACTCTTTCAGAAGTGTGTGTTGTCTTCATCACAGGACTCTTTCAGAAGTGTGTGTTGTCTTCATCACAGGACTCTTTCAGAAGTGTGTGTTGTCTTCATCACAGGGCTCTTTCAGAAGTGTGTGTTGTCTTCATCACAGGACTCTTTCAGAAGTGTGTGTTGTCTTCATCACAGGACTCTTTCAGAAGTGTGTGTTGTCTTCATCACAGGACTCTTTCAGAAGTGTGTGTTGTCTTCATCACAGGACTCTTTCAGAAGTGTGTGTTGTCTTCATCACAGGACTCTTTCAGAAGTGTGTGTTGTCTTCATCACAGGACTCTTTCAGAAGTGTGTGTTGTCTTCATCACAGGACTCTTTCAGAAGTGTGTGTTGTCTTCATCACAGGACTCTTTCAGAAGTGTGTGTTGTCTTCATCACAGGGCTCTTTCAGAAGTGTGTGTTGTCTTCATCACAGGACTCTTTCAGAAGTGTGTGTTGTCTTCATCACAGGACTCTTTCAGAAGTGTGTGTTGTCTTCATCACAGGGCTCTTTCAGAAGTGTGTGTTGTCTTCATCACAGGACTCTTTCAGAAGTGTGTGTTGTCTTCATCACAGGACTCTTTCAGAAGTGTGTGTTGTCTTCATCACAGGACTCTTTCAGAAGTGTGTGTTGTCTTCATCACAGGACTCTTTCAGAAGTGTGTGTTGTCTTCATCACAGGACTCTTTCAGAAGTGTGTGTTGTCTTCATCACAGGGCTCCTTTCGAGGTGGTCTGTCCTCATCCCCTCAGAGATCGAGTGCGTCCCCGCGTCGCCGTCCAGACGAGGGCGCAGTCATGCACTTCCTCAGGAACATTGTTCGTATCTCTTTCCTCTTTTACATCTGACAAACAAAGAATAAATAAATACAAATACTGTCAATGATTCTCATTGTAGTTTCTTTCCCCCGCTTTTTAGGTTTCTCCCGCTACCCCAAAATCTAAGGTAAGTCTCGGCCATTTCCATACGAGCAATTTCTGTAAACATTATGACTAATATTTTTAATCGTCACGCTTTGCCTTTATTAATAATATTTTATAACATTGTATAAGTAATCAGTAGCTCTGAAACGATCTGTCCTTTTTCTTGATCATCAATGGGCTTTTCTTTGCAATGATCCAACCTGTCTCAAACTCAAACTGCCACAGGTTTTCTCTGGAGACACAATATGACAATATGAATTCTGCTTTATTAACAGAGAGAGCAGAAATCACAGAGCAAAAGCCAGAAGGGACGCGCAGAGAGTCAAGGCACCTTAACCCGCATCTTCAAACGGGTAAGCATGCTCTTCCTCAGCAATGAACAGGTGGCAACAGCGGTCACACACACACACCAGAGGTCACACACACCAGCGGTCACACACACACACACACCAGCGGTCACACACACACACACACACACCAGCGGTCACACACACACACACACCAGCGGTCACACACACACACACACCAGCGGTCACACACACACACACACTAGCGGTCAGACACACACCATAGGTCACACACACACACACACACACACACACACACACACACACACACACACACACACACACACACCACACACCACACACCACACACACACACACACACACACACACACACACACACACACACACACACACACCACACACCACACACCACACACCACACACACACACACACACACACACACGCGGTCAGACACACACCATAGGTCACACACACACACACACACACACACACACACTAGCGGTCAGACACACACCAGCGGTCACACACACACACACACACACACACACACACACACACACACACACACACACACACACACACACACACACACACACACACACACACCACACACCACACACACACACACACACACACACGCGGTCAGACACACACCATAGGTCACACACACACACACACACACACACACACTAGCGGTCAGACACACACCAGCGGTCACACACACTTGAGGTCAGACACACACGAGAGGTCAGACACACACGAGAGGTCAGACACACACCAGCGGTCGGACACACACCAGCGGTCATACACACCAGAGGTCACACACACCAGCGGTCTCACACACACACACACACACTAGCGGTCACTCAGCTCTGATTGTCTCTTCCAGGGAGGAAGCCAGTCTGCGGCGCCTGCCAAGCGCTGAACCCCATCACCTCTTCCGGCTCAAAGACAGAGGAAAAGGATGACAGATGAAGTCTTTATTTTTCTAATACAGTAACAATGACTTGAAGAGGCTTTGTGTTGATATGACCTGATCTACCCCTGTCAGACGTGTGTGTGTTGATGCCCTGATCTACCCCTGTCAGACGTGTGTGTGTTGATGCCCTGATCTACCCCTGTCAGACGTGTGTGTGTGTGTTGATGCCCTGATCTACCCCTGTCAGACGTGTGTGTGTGTTGATGTGGTTGTGTGTAAGCGCCACTAACACGTGCTCATACTGAGGCAGAATCAGCCGATGTTTGTCCTGCTGAAGTGCTTCTGTCTCGTCTCTGTACTCTTACCTCGACTGTAGATGTGTGTATTACACCTCAGCTGTGTTCCTGAGACACACACACACACGGGCTTGCTCTAACTCTGAGCTCATGTTCTGTTCATCAGGAAACAAACGGGTCTGACTCAAACTAAAGGATATCTGATGTGTTCTGTGTCTGTTCGAGCGCATTAATGTGACTGTTGGTATATTTCAGCAGCGTCTGCTCTCTGGGTTTGTCGTTTTAGTTCAATATAAATCTTCCATTTGATTGTCCGTCTCCAGTTTAAAGTCATGTGTGCACCATTATGTATCTCAAACTACAATGTTTATTTTATATTAACATGCTTTTTATTAAAATCAAGTCATGTCAAAACTTCTCATGTTCTCGTGTTTTCTGCTCATACAGGAGGAATGTGTGGATTGAGTTTATTTCTAAAGGGTGTTGTTGCATATTCAGTCACCTTTAGATACAGCATCACTGCAGAAATGATGATGATGATGATCATACACACATATTCAGGATCTCAATATAAAACACAAGAGTCTCCCTCTGAAACACGTCTAGCCTTCACTCATGTTGATGTTTGATTCACATTTACATTTAGTCATTTAGCAGACGCTTTTATCCAAAGCGACTTACAAATGAGTGCAATAGAAGCAACTAGAACAGTCAAGGGCAACAGTATGCAAGTGCTGTAACAAGTCTCAGTTAATCGAGAACAGAACACATAGGACTTTTTTTATTCATTTATTTAAAAAAAATCATAAATAGAAAATGAATAGAGTGATAAGTGCTATTCTTGATAGGTCAGGTGCTGCTGGAAAAGATGTGTCTTTAGATGTTGCCTAGCAGCACCATCTGCTGCTCGAATTGAGATAGGCAGGTCATTCCACCAGGTGGGAACAGTCCAGGAAAAGATCTGTGAGAGTGATTTCATGCCTCTCTGGTATGAGGTTGTGATGCAGTGCTGGGTTGGCTGAGACCACAAGCAGTTCTGTCTTTGCAAGGTTGAGTTGCAGGTGATGTTCCTTCATCCAGGCAGAAATGTCTGTTAGGCAGGCAGCGATACGAACACCAACCGTAGGATCATCAGGTTGAAATGAGAAGTAGAGTTGAGTGTCGTCGGCATAGCAGTGATAGGAAAAGCCATGTTTCTGAATGACCGATCCCAGTGATGACATGTAGATGGAGAAGAGAAGTGGTCCAAGCACTGAGCCCTGGGGAACTCCAGTGGCTAGATGATGTAGACACTTCACCTCTCCATGACACCCTGAAAGACCTACCTGAGAGGTAAGACTTGAACCACTGGAGAGCAGTTCCTGAGATGCCCATCTTCATGAGAGTTGACAGGAGGATCTGGTGGTTAACTGTGTCAAAAGCAGCAGACAAATCCAGTAAGATAAGTACTGTGGATTTGGAAGCTGCTCTTGCCTGCCTCAGTGCCTCCGTAACCAAGAGCAGGGCAGTCTCAGTTGAGTGGCCGCTTTTGAAGCCGGATTGGTTGATGTCCAGGAGGTTGTTCTGTTCAAGAAATGTAGAGAGCTGGTTAAACACAACTCGCTCAAGTGTCTTTGCAATAAAAGGCAGAAGGGATACCGGTCTGTAGTTTTCTAAAAGTGCTGGGTTTAGAGAGGGTTTTTTAAGCAGTGGGGTTACCCGAGCTGGGGAAGGTCCCGGTGTGAAGAGAGGTGTTGACAATCTGAGTGAGTGCAGGAGTAACAGAAGAAGAAATGGCCTGAAGGAGGTGAGTGGGGATAGGATCAAGCGGACATGTAGTGGGATGATTGGAAAGGATGAGTTTGGAGACATCTGCTTCAGAGAGAAGGAGAGGAGCGTGTGTGTGATGGCTGTTGAGATGTGTGTGTCGGTTTGTGGTGTGGAGAATTGGCTGCTGATGGAGGAGGTTTTGTTTGTGAAAAATGATGCAAAGTAATCAGCTGTAAGAGTTGATGAAGGAGGAGGAGGAGGAGGAGTACAAAGGAGCGAAGAGAAAGTTTTGAAAAGTGCACGGGAATTGTCAGAGGAATTGTTGATTTTGTTGTTAGTATGTAGTTTTAGCAGTGGAGACATTAGTAGAGAAAGAAGCGTGAAGAGACTGATACAGGGTAAGGTCAGTTGCGTTATTAGTTCTGCGCCACTTCCTCTCTGCCGCCCGAGTCCAGAGCGATGTTCGCGGAGAACATCAGACATGCGGGGGCATGAAACAACAAAACCAATAAATACCAATGCATGTGAAAATAGAGTTAAGCTGCGTTTCCACCGAAATTACCCGGAACAATTTGTACCAGGATCTTATTTTACAGGAATCCCCCCCCCCCCCCCAGATCTGCTACTGTCTGTGTTTCCACTGCGGTCTAAAGTACCGAGAAGATTAGGCAAATTAGGACTGCGCACGGCTGCTCCTCCCAGTCAGAGACGGACAGTAATCATTTTTGCGCGATACTGTCTGCAACAATAACAAGTGGAGGAGATGCAAGCAGCGCTGCTTTTGGTAGTTATGTATTGTTTTAATAAAGAGGTCATTAACAAAATTAGGTCATTTAGTTCCTCTAAAAAAAGTTCCTGGTACAAATTGTTCTGGGTAATTTAGGTGGAAACGCTGCTAAAGTCACATCCACATAATGGAGGACCCAAGGTTTCCCAGCAGAACATTTCCCAAGGCATCACTGCCTCAACCGCCACGCCTTCTTCCCATAGTGGCCGGTTCTCCACTGGTCCTTCATGACCCTGTGGCCGGTTCTCCACTGGTCCTTCATGACCCTGTGGCCGGTTATCCACTGGTCCTCCATGACCCTGTAGCCGGTTCTCCACTGGTCCTCCATGACCCTGTGGCCGGTTCTCCACTGGTCCTTCATGACCCTGTGGCCGGTTCTCCACTGGTCCTCCATGACCCTGTGGCCGGTTCTCCACTGGTCCTTCATGACCCTGTGGCCGGTTCTCCACTGGTCCTTCATGACCCTGTGGCCGGTTATCCACTGGTCCTCCATGACCCTGTAGCCGGTTCTCCACTGGTCCTTCATGACCCTGTGGCCGGTTCTCCACTGGTCCTCCATGACCCTGTGGCCGGTTCTCCACTGGTCCTCCATGACCCTGTGGCCGGTTCTCCACTGGTCCTTCATGACCCTGTGGCCGGTTCTCCACTGGTCCTTCATGACCCTGTGGCCGGTTCTCCACTGGTCCTTCATGACCCTGTGGCCGGTTCTCCACTGGTCCTTCATGACCCTGTGGCCGGTTCTCCACTGGTCCTCCATGACCCTGTGGCCGGTTCTCCACTGGTCCTCCATGACCCTGTAGCCGGTTCTCCACTGGTCCTCCATGACCCTGTGGCCGGTTCTCCACTGGTCCTTCATGACCCTGTGGCCGGTTCTCCACTGGTCCTTCATGACCCTGTGGCCGGTTATCCACTGGTCCTCCATGACCCTGTAGCCGGTTCTCCACTGGTCCTTCATGACCCTGTGGCCGGTTCTCCACTGGTCCTCCATGACCCTGTGGCCGGTTCTCCACTGGTCCTTCATGACCCTGTAGCCGGTTCTCCACTGGTCCTCCATGACCCTGTGGCCGGTTCTCCACTGGTCCTTCATGACCCTGTGGCCGGTTCTCCACTGGTCCTTCATGACCCTGTGGCCGGTTATCCACTGGTCCTCCATGACCCTGTAGCCGGTTCTCCACTGGTCCTTCATGACCCTGTGGCCGGTTCTCCACTGGTCCTCCATGACCCTGTGGCCGGTTCTCCACTGGTCCTCCATGACCCTGTGGCCGGTTCTCCACTGGTCCTTCATGACCCTGTGGCCGGTTCTCCACTGGTCCTTCATGACCCTGTGGCCGGTTCTCCACTGGTCCTTCATGACCCTGTGGCCGGTTCTCCACTGGTCCTTCATGACCCTGTGGCCGGTTCTCCACTGGTCCTTCATGACCCTGTGGCCGGTTCTCCACTGGTCCTCCATGACCCTGTGGCCGGTTCTCCACTGGTCCTCCATGACCCTGTGGCCGGTTCTCCACTGGTCCTTCATGACCCTGTGGCCGGTTCTCCACTGGTCCTCCATGACCCTGTGGCCGGTTCTCCACTGGTCCTTCATGACCCTGTGGCCGGTTCTCCACTGGTCCTTCATGACCCTGTGGCCGGTTCTCCACTGGTCCTCCATGACCCTGTGGCCGGTTCTCCACTGGTCCTTCATGACCCTGTGGCCGGTTCTCCACTGGTCCTTCATGACCCTGTGGCCGGTTCTCCACTGGTCCTTCATGACCCTGTGGCCGGTTCTCCACTGGTCCTCCATGACCCTGTGGCCGGTTCTCCACTGGTCCTCCACTTTTGATAGAGACTGGCCACTGCAGACCAGGAACACCCACAAGAGCTGAGGTTTTGGAGATGCTCTGATCCAGTCGTCTCGCCGTCACAATCTGGCCCTTGTCAAACTCGCTCAAATCCTTACGCTTGCCCATTTTTCCTGCTTCTAACACATCAACTCTGAGAACAAAATGTTCACTTGCTGCCTAATATATCCCATCCACTAACAGAGATCATCAGTGTTATTCACATAATGTTATGCCTGATTGGTGTATATGGTTTTAGTTGTTGGTCATTGGCTGGTTTGTGTGCCAGATGATGCAGATCTCTCTCTAAACACACACTGGATATTCTCATACATTTGGATCATATTCTGTGGATTTTTGTATATTTGATGCTTCAAGTTGTGTGTGTGTGTGTGTGTGTGTGTGTGTGTGTATTCAGTGTTTTCAGGATTATAGTTGTCAAACTACTTCATGTTGTCACACTTAATCCATAAATAAAACCCTTAAATTCATATAATCAGATTAAAAGCATAGAACAGTTGCAGAAAAACAAAACATCTGAAAAACCTCAATTTATTCTTAAATATTTTTCCATATTACAAAAACGTTAGCCAGAATTGTATTACTCCATTACTCTGCCGTGTGTGAAGCCTCAGGGATTGTGGGACTCTGGTGTGTATCCGATGGCTTTAGCTTCACCACAGATGAGGATACAAAGGAAAACTGGAGCCTTTCAAACACACAATTACAGTCTGTACTTTAGCAGTGACAAATATGGCTCTAACGTAAAATAATAATTAAAAAAAACTGTAAAAAATGACTTCAGTGAGTCCAGTCCTCGACTGAAAGACAGGAAGTGTCCAGAATCATGTACATTCACATCATCACATGGTTGGCTCGCGGGCGGGAAGAGCACAGAGCAGGTGCTCATGGGAAGACGGTGGGGATGGGGCACTGCCAGCCGTCTGAAGAGCCCTGGACCCCGTCCTCCAGATCCAGCCCCGCCTCAGGGGCCTCAGGGGCCTCAGGGTGTTTGGCCTCCTGTGACGCCGCCGGCTGAGAGTCGGACTCAGAGTCGTGCTCCAACACCACCTCCACTTCCTGTGGCTTCGCTGTCAGGGACAAAACAAGAGTCTGCTGTTGTTGATATTCATTGTTAAATATAATTAAACATGCTTGATTGAAAAATGTAGTTACTCCAAACACAGATGTACACACACACCGAAACAGTTTCTCATGATCTTAAAGGGACAGTTCACCCAAACGGTCTGTCATCCTTTACTCATGTTGTTCCACACCTGTATGATCTCTAACAGACAGAAGCCAATGATCTCCATAGTGTTTATTTTAATCACTGTCTTCCGTCAACTGTCCATTCTTCAAAACATCATCTCACAGGTGTGGAACAACACGAGGGTGAGTAAAGGATAAGGGGGAACTGTCCCTTTAAGAAGCGGATGAAGTGCAGACGTACTGGTCAGTTTTCCGCTGGGCAGATACCCATGTGATCTCTTCATGTGCAGCTTCATGTTGCTCTTCTGGGTGAAGCTGATGGTGCAGACCTCACACCTGTAGGGCTTCTCTCCCGTGTGTTTGACCCTGTGCACCTGCAGGGCACTCTTCTGGTTGAAGGCTTTATCACACAGCGGGCACTTGAAGGGCCGCTCGCCTGAAAACAAGCAAACGAGTCAGTCAAGCTTTCACAACAACACGACGGCACTCAACGGGTCTCATTCACTCATAATTCAGTGGATTCTTTTGTATTTGTACGCACGTATTTGGGCTTTCTGCCCAACCCATCTCCATATAAGAGCTTTCTGCCCAACCCATCTCCATATAAGGGCTTTCTGCCCAACCCATCTCCATATAAGGGCTTTCTGCCCAACCCATCTCCATATAAGGGCTTTCTGCCCAACCCATCTCCATATAAGGGCTTTCTGCCCAACCCATCTCCACATAAGGGCTTTCTGCCCAACCCATCTCCATATAAGAGCTTTCTGCCCAACCCATCTCCATATAAGGGCTTTCTGCCCAACCCATCTCCACATAAGGGCTTTCTGCCCAACCCATCTCCATATAAGGGCTTTCTGCCCAACCCATCTCCATATAAGGGCTTTCTGCCCAACCCATCTCCATATAAGGGCTTTCTGCCCAACCCATCTCCATATAAAGGCTTTCTGCCCAACCCATCTCCATATAAGGGCTTTCTGCCCAACCCATCTCCATATAAGGGCTTTCAGCCCAACCCATCTCCACATAAGGGCATCTGCCCAACCCATCTCCATATAAGGGCTTTCTGCCCAACCCATCTCCATATAAGGGCTTTCTGCCCAACCCATCTCCACATAAGGGCTTTCTGCCCAACCCATCTCCACATAAGGGCTTTCAGCCCAACCCATCTCCATATAAGGGCTTTCTGCCCAACCCATCTCCATATAAGGGCTTTCTGCCCAACCCATCTCCATATAAGGGCTTTCTGCCCAACCCATCTCCATATAAGGGCTTTCTGCCCAACCCATCTCCATATAAGGGCTTTCTGCCCAACCCATCTCCATATAAGGGCTTTCTGCCCAACCAATCTCCACATAAGGGCTTTCTGCCCAACCCATCTCCACATAAGGGCTTTCTGCCCAACCCATCTCCACATAAGGGCTTTCTGCCCAACCCATCTCCACATAAGGGCTTTCTGCCCAACCCATCTCCACATAAGGGCTTTCTGCCCAACCCATCTCCACATAAGGGCTTTCTGCCCAACCCATCTCCATATAAAGGCTTTCTGCCCAACCCATCTCCACATAAGGGCTTTCTGCCCAACCCATCTCCACATAAGGGCTTTCTGCCCAACCCATCTCCATATAAGGGCTTTCTGCCCAACCCATCTCCACATAAGGGCTTTCTGCCCAACCCATCTCCACATAAGGGCTTTGTGCCCAACCCATCTCCACATAAGGGCTTTCAGCCCAACCCATCTCCATATAAGGGCTTTCTGCCCAGCCCATCTCCATATAAGAGCTTTCTGCACAACCCATCCCATCTCAGTATGTAAATGTAAATGTAAATGTAAATTGTAAAATGTGTACCTTGAATGCAATGTAAGTCGCTTTGGATAAAAGCGTCTGCCAAATGCATAAATGTAAATGTAAATGTAAAATCTCCATATAAGGGCTTTCTGCCCAACCCACCTCCACATAAGAGCTTTCTGCCCAACCCATCTCCACATAAGAGCTTTCTGCCCAACCCATCTCCACATATGGGCTTTCTGCCCAACCCATCTCCATATAAGGGCTTTCTGCCCAACCCATCTCCATATAAGGGCTTTCTGCCCAACCCATCTCCACATAAGGGCTTTCTGCCCAACCCATCTCCATATAAGGGCTTTCTGCCCAACCCATCTCCACATAAGGGCTTTCCGCACAACCCATCTCCATATAAGAGCTTTCTGCACAACCCATCCCATCTCAGTATGTAAATGTAAATGTAAATGTAAATAGTAAAATGTGTACCTTGAATGCAATGTAAGTCGCTTTGGATAAAAGCGTCTGCCAAATGCATAAATGTAAATGTAAATGTAAATGTAAAATCTCCACATAAGGGCTTTCTGCCCAACCCATCTCCACATATGGGCTTTCTGCCCAACCCATCTCCATATAAGGGCTTTCTGCCCAACCCATCTCCACATAAGGGCTTTCTGCCCAACCCATCTCCATATAAGGGCTTTCTGCCCAACCCATCTCCATATAAGGGCTTTCTGCCCAACCCATCTCCACATATGGGCTTTCTGCCCAACCCATCTCCATATAAGGGCTTTCTGCCCAACCCATCTCCACATAAGGGCTTTCTGCCCAACCCATCTCCATATAAGGGCTTTCTGCCCAACCCATCTCCATATAAGGGCTTTCTGCCCAACCCATCTCCATATAAGGGCTTTCTGTCCAACCCATCTCCATATAAGGGCTTTCTGCCCAACCCATCTCCATATAAGGGCTTTCTGCCCAACCCATCTCCATATAAGGGCTTTCTGCCCAACCCATCTCCATATAAGGGCTTTCTGCCCAACCCATCTCCATATAAGGGCTTTCTGCCCAACCCATCTCCATATAAGGGCTTTCTGCCCAACCCATCTCCATATAAGGGCTTTCTGCCCAACCCATCTCCACATAAGGGCTTTCTGCCCAACCTATCTCCATATAAGGGCTTTCTGCCCAACCCATCTCCACATAAGGGCTTTCTGCCCAACCTATCTCCATATAAGGGCTTTCTGCCCAACCCATCTCCATATAAGGGCTTTCTGCCCAACCCCTCTCTACATAAGGGCTTTCCGCCCAACCCATCTCCATATAAGGGCTTTCTGCCCAACCCATCTGCATAAAAGAGCTTTCTGCCCATACCATCCCATCTCCATATAAGGGCTTTCCGCCCAACCCATCTCCACATAAGGGCTTTCTGCCCAACCCATCTCCATATAAGGGCTCTCTGCCCAACCCATCTCCACATAAGGGCTTTCTGCCCAACCCATCTGCATATAAGGGCTTTCCGCCCAACCCATCTCCATATAAGGGCTTTCTGCCCAACCCATCTCCATATAAGGGCTTTCTGCCCAACCCATCTCCATATAAGGGCTTTCTGCCCAACCCATCTCCATATAAGGGCTTTCTGCCCAACTCATCTCCATATAAGGGCTTTCTGCCCAACTCATCTCCATATAAGGGCTTTCTGCCCAACCCATCTCCACATAAGGGCTTTCTGCCCAACCCATCTCCATATAAGGGCTTTCTGCCCAACCCATCTCCATATAAGGGCTTTCTGCCCAACCCATCTCCATATAAGGGCTTTCTGCCCAACCCATCTCCACATAAGGGCTTTCAGCCCAACCCATCTCCACATAAGGGCTTTCAGCCCAACCCATCTCCATATAAGGGCTTTCTGCCCAACCCATCTCCATATAAGGGCTTTCAGCCCAACCCATCTCCACATAAGGGCTTTCCGCCCAACCCATCTCCATATAAGGGCTTTCAGCCCAACCCATCTCCACATAAGGGCTTTCCGCCCAACCCATCTCCATATAAGGGCTTTCTGCCCAACCCATCTCCACATAAGGGCTTTCTGCCCAACCCATCTCCATATAAGGGCTTTCAGCCCAACCCATCTCCATATAAGGGCTTTCTACCCAACCCATCTCCACATAAGGGCTTTCTGCCCAACCCATCTCCACATAAGGGCTTTCTGCCCAACCCATCTCCACATAAGGGCTTTCTGCCCAACCCATCTCCATATAAGGGCTTTCTGCCCAACCCATCTCCACATAAGGGCTTTCAGCCCAACCCATCTCCATATAAGGGCTTTCTGCCCAACCCATCTCCACATAAGGGCTTTCTGCCCAACCCATCTCCATATAAGGGCTTTCTGCCCAACCCATCTCCATATAAGGGCTTTCTGCCCAACCCATCTCCATATAAGGGCTTTCAGCCCAACCCATCTCCACATAAGGGCTTTCTGCCCAACCCATCTCCATATAAGGGCTTTCTGCCCAACCCATCTCCATATAAGGGCTTTCTGCCCAACCCATCTCCATATAAGGGCTTTCAGCCCAACCCATCTCCACATAAGGGCTTTCTGCCCAACCCATCTCCATATAAGGGCTTTCTGCCCAACCCATCTCCACATAAGGGCTTTCAGCCCAACCCATCTCCACATAAGGGATTTCTGCCCAACCCATCTCCATATAAGGGCTTTCTGCCCAACCCATCTCCACATAAGAGCTTTCAGCCCAACCCATCTCCACATAAGGGCTTTCTGCCCAACCCATCTCCATATAAGGGCTTTCTGCCCAACCCATCTCCATATAAGGGCTTTCTGCCCAACCCATCTCCGCATAAGGGCTTTCAGCCCAACCCATCTCCATATAAGGGCTTTCTGCCCAACCCATCTCCATATAAGGGCTTTCTGCCCAACCCACCTCCGCATAAGGGCTTTCTGCCCAACCCATCTCCACATAAGGGCTTTCTGCCCAACCCATCTCCACATAAGGGCTTTCTGCCCAACCCATCTCCATATAAGGGCTTTCAGCCCAACCCATCTCCATATAAGGGCTTTCAGCCCAACCCATCTCCACATAAGGGCTTTCAGCCCAACCCATCTCCACATAAGGGCTTTCCGCCCAACCCATCTCCACATAAGGGCTTTCCGCCCAACCCATCTCCATATAAGGGCTTTCCGCCCAACCCATCTCCATATAAGGGCTTTCCGCCCAACCCATCTCCATATAAGGGCTTTCAGCCCAACCCATCTCCACATAAGGGCTTTCAGCCCAACCCATCTCCATATAAGGGCTTTCTGCCCAACCCATCTCCACATAAGGGCTTTCTGCCCAACCCATCTCCATATAAGGGCTTTCTGCCCAACCCATCTCCATATAAGGGCTTTCTGCCCAACCCATCTCCATATAAGGGCTTTCAGCCCAACCCATCTCCACATAAGGGCTTTCTGCCCAACCCATCTCCATATAAGGGCTTTCTGCCCAACCCATCTCCACATAAGGGCTTTCAGCCCAACCCATCTCCATATAAGGGCTTTCTGCCCAACCCATCTCCATATAAGGGCTTTCTGCCCAACCCATCTCCACATAAGGGCTTTCAGCCCAACCCATCTCCACATAAGGGCTTTCTGCCCAACCCATCTCCATATAAGGGCTTTCTGCCCAACCCATCTCCACATAAGGGCTTTCTGCCCAACCCATCTCCACATAAGGGCTTTCTGCCCAACCCATCTCCACATAAGGGCTTTCTGCCCAACCCATCTCCACATAAGGGCTTTCTGCCCAACCCATCTCCATATAAGGGCTTTCTGCCCAACCCATCTCCATATAAGGGCTTTCTGCCCAACCCATCTCCATATAAGGGCTTTCTGCCCAACCCATCTCCACATAAGGGCTTTCTGCCCAACCCATCTCCACATAAGGGCTTTCCGCCCAACCCATCTCCATATAAGGGCTTTCAGCCCAACCCATCTCCACATAAGGGCTTTCAGCCCAACCCATCTCCATATAAGGGCTTTCTGCCCAACCCATCTCCACATAAGGGCTTTCTGCCCAACCCATCTCCATATAAGGGCTTTCTGCCCAACCCATCTCCATATAAGGGCTTTCTGCCCAACCCATCTCCATATAAGGGCTTTCAGCCCAACCCATCTCCACATAAGGGCTTTCTGCCCAACCCATCTCCATATAAGGGCTTTCTGCCCAACCCATCTCCACATAAGGGCTTTCAGCCCAACCCATCTCCATATAAGGGCTTTCTGCCCAACCCATCTCCATATAAGGGCTTTCTGCCCAACCCATCTCCACATAAGGGCTTTCAGCCCAACCCATCTCCACATAAGGGCTTTCTGCCCAACCCATCTCCATATAAGGGCTTTCTGCCCAACCCATCTCCACATAAGGGCTTTCTGCCCAACCCATCTCCATATAAGGGCTTTCTGCCCAACCCATCTCCACATAAGGGCTTTCTGCCCAACCCATCTCCATATAAGGGCTTTCTGCCCAACCCATCTCCACATAAGGGCTTTCTGCCCAACCCATCTCCATATAAGGGCTTTCTGCCCAACCCATCTCCATATAAGGGCTTTCTGCCCAACCCATCTCCATATAAGGGCTTTCTGCCCAACCCATCTCCATATAAGGGCTTTCTGCCCAACCCATCTCCATATAAGGGCTTTCTGCCCAACCCATCTCCACATAAGGGCTTTCAGCCCAACCCATCTCCACATAAGGGCTTTCTGCCCAACCCATCTCCACATAAGGGCTTTCTGCCCAACCCATCTCCATATAAGGGCTTTCTGCCCAACCCATCTCCATATAAGGGCTTTCTGCCCAACCCATCTCCACATAAGGGCTTTCAGCCCAACCCATCTCCACATAAGGGCTTTCTGCCCAACCCATCTCCATATAAGGGCTTTCTGCCCAACCCATCTCCACATAAGGGCTTTCTGCCCAACCCATCTCCATATAAGGGCTTTCAGCCCAACCCATCTCCACATAAGGGCTTTCAGCCCAACCCATCTCCATATAAGGGCTTTCTGCCCAACCCATCTCCATATAAGGGCTTTCAGCCCAACCCATCTCCACATAAGGGCTTTCAGCCCAACCCATCTCCACATAAGGGCTTTCAGCCCAACCCATCTCCACATAAGGGCTTTCTGCCCAACCCATCTCCATATAAGGGCTTTCTGCCCAACCCATCTCCACATAAGGGCTTTCTGCCCAACCCATCTCCATATAAGGGCTTTCAGCCCAACCCATCTCCACATAAGGGCTTTCAGCCCAACCCATCTCCATATAAGGGCTTTCTGCCCAACCCATCTCCATATAAGGGCTTTCAGCCCAACCCATCTCCACATAAGGGCTTTCCGCCCAACCCATCTCCATATAAGGGCTTTCAGCCCAACCCATCTCCACATAAGGGCTTTCCGCCCAACCCATCTCCATATAAGGGCTTTCTGCCCAACCCATCTCCACATAAGGGCTTTCTGCCCAACCCATCTCCATATAAGGGCTTTCAGCCCAACCCATCTCCATATAAGGGCTTTCTACCCAACCCATCTCCACATAAGGGCTTTCTGCCCAACCCATCTCCACATAAGGGCTTTCTGCCCAACCCATCTCCATATAAGGGCTTTCTGCCCAACCCATCTCCATATAAGGGCTTTCTGCCCAACCCATCTCCACATAAGGGCTTTCTGCCCAACCCATCTCCACATAAGGGCTTTCTGCCCAACCCATCTCCATATAAGGGCTTTCAGCCCAACCCATCTCCATATAAGGGCTTTCAGCCCAACCCATCTCCACATAAGGGCTTTCAGCCCAACCCATCTCCACATAAGGGCTTTCCGCCCAACCCATCTCCACATAAGGGCTTTCCGCCCAACCCATCTCCATATAAGGGCTTTCTGCCCAACCCATCTCCATATAAGGGCTTTCCGCCCAACCCATCTCCATATAAGGGCTTTCAGCCCAACCCATCTCCACATAAGGGCTTTCAGCCCAACCCATCTCCATATAAGGGCTTTCTGCCCAACCCATCTCCACATAAGGGCTTTCAGCCCAACCCATCTCCACATAAGGGCTTTCAGCCCAACCCATCTCCATATAAGGGCTTTCTGCCCAACCCATCTCCACATAAGGGCTTTCTGCCCAACCCATCTCCATATAAGGGCTTTCTGCCCAACCGATCTCCATATAAGGGCTTTCTGCCCAACCCATCTCCATATAAGGGCTTTCAGCCCAACCCATCTCCACATAAGGGCTTTCTGCCCAACCCATCTCCATATAAGGGCTTTCTGCCCAACCCATCTCCATATAAGGGCTTTCTGCCCAACCCATCTCCATATAAGGGCTTTCAGCCCAACCCATCTCCACATAAGGGCTTTCTGCCCAACCCATCTCCATATAAGGGCTTTCTGCCCAACCCATCTCCATATAAGGGCTTTCAGCCCAACCCATCTCCACATAAGGGCTTTCTGCCCAACCCATCTCCATATAAGGGCTTTCTGCCCAACCCATCTCCATATAAGGGCTTTCAGCCCAACCCATCTCCACATAAGGGCTTTCTGCCCAACCCATCTCCATATAAGGGCTTTCTGCCCAACCCATCTCCATATAAGGGCTTTCTGCCCAACCCATCTCCACATAAGGGCTTTCAGCCCAACCCATCTCCATATAAGGGCTTTCTGCCCAACCCATCTCCATATAAGGGCTTTCTGCCCAACCCACCTCCGCATAAGGGCTTTCTGCCCAACCCATCTCCACATAAGGGCTTTCTGCCCAACCCATCTCCATATAAGGGCTTTCAGCCCAACCCATCTCCATATAAGGGCTTTCAGCCCAACCCATCTCCACATAAGGGCTTTCCGCCCAACCCATCTCCATATAAGGGCTTTCAGCCCAACCCATCTCTACATAAGGGCTTTCCGCCCAACCCATCTCCATATAAGGGCTTTCTGCCCAACCCATCTCCACATAAGGGCTTTCTGCCCAACCCATCTCCATATAAGGGCTTTCAGCCCAACCCATCTCCATATAAGGGCTTTCTACCCAACCCATCTCCACATAAGGGCTTTCTGCCCAACCCATCTCCACATAAGGGCTTTCAGCCCAACCCATCTCCATATAAGGGCTTTCTGCCCAACCCATCTCCATATAAGGGCTTTCTGCCCAACCCATCTCCATATAAGGGCTTTCTGCCCTACCCATCTCCACATAAGGGCTTTCTGCCCAACCCATCTCCACATAAGGGCTTTCTGCCCAACCCATCTCCATATAAGGGCTTTTAGCCCAACCCATCTCCATATAAGGGCTTTCAGCCCAACCCATCTCCACATAAGGGCTTTCAGCCCAACCCATCTCCACATAAGGGCTTTCCGCCCAACCCATCTCCACATAAGGGCTTTCCGCCCAACCCATCTCCATATAAGGGCTTTCTGCCCAACCCATCTCCATATAAGGGCTTTCTGCCCAACCCATCTCCATATAAGGGCTTTCTGCCCAACCCATCTCCATATAAGGACTTTCTGCCCAACCCATCTCCACATAAGGGCTTTCTGCCCAACCCATCTCCACATAAGGGCTTTCTGCCCAACCCATCTCCATATAAGGGCTTTCAGCCCAACCCATCTCCACATAAGGGCTTTCAGCCCAACCCATCTCCACATAAGGGCTTTCAGCCCAACCCATCTCCACATAAGGGCTTTCCGCCCAACCCATCTCCATATAAGGGCTTTCTGCCCAACCCATCTCCATATAAGGGCTTTCCGCCCAACCCATCTCCATATAAGGGCTTTCAGCCCAACCCATCTCCACATAAGGGCTTTCAGCCCAACCCATCTCCACATAAGGGCTTTCCGTCCAACCCATCTCCACATAAGGGCTTTCCGCCCAACCCATCTCTATATAAGGGCTTTCTGCCCAACCCATCTCCACATAAGGGCTTTCCGCCCAACCCATCTCCATATAAGGGCTTTCAGCCCAACCCATCTCCACATAAGGGCTTTCCGCCCAACCCATCTCCATATAAGGGCTTTCTGCCCAACCCATCTCCACATAAGGGCTTTCTGCCCAACCCATCTCCATATAAGGGCTTTCAGCCCAACCCATCTCCATATAAGGGCTTTCTGCCCAACCCATCTCCATATAAGGGCTTTCTGCCCAACCCATCTCCACATAAGGGCTTTCAGCCCAACCCATCTCCACATAAGGGCTTTCTGCCCAACCCATCTCCACATAAGGGCTTTCAGCCCAACCCATCTCCACATAAGGGCTTTCTGCCCAACCCATCTCCACATAAGGGCTTTCTGCCCAACCCATCTCCACATAAGGGCTTTCTGCCCAACCCATCTCCACATAAGGGCTTTCAGCCCAACCCATCTCCATATAAGGGCTTTCTGCCCAACCCATCTCCACATAAGGGCTTTCTGCCCAACCCATCTCCATATAAGGGCTTTCAGCCCAACCCATCTCCATATAAGGGCTTTCTGCCCAACCCATCTCCATATAAGGGCTTTCAGCCCAACCCATCTCCACATAAGGGCTTTCAGCCCAACCCATCTCCACATAAGGGCTTTCAGCCCAACCCATCTCCACATAAGGGCTTTCAGCCCAACCCATCTCCACATAAGGGCTTTCAGCCCAACCCATCTCCATATAAGGGCTTTCTGCCCAACCCATCTCCATATAAGGGCTTTCTGCCCAACCCATCTCCATATCCCATCTCCATATAAGGGCTTTCTGCCCAACCCATCTCCACATAAGGGCTTTCTGCCCAACCCATCTCCATATAAGGGCTTTCTGCCCAACCCATCTCCACATAAGGGCTTTCAGCCCAACCCATCTCCATATAAGGGCTTTCTGCCCAACCCATCTCCATATAAGGGCTTTCTGCCCAACCCATCTCCATATCCCATCTCCATATAAGGGCTTTCTGCCCAACCCATCTCCACATAAGGGCTTTCTGCCCAACCCATCTCCATATAAGGGCTTTCTGCCCAACCCATCTCCATATAAGGGCTTTCTGCCCAACCCATCTCCACATAAGGGCTTTCTGCCCAACCCATCTCCATATAAGGGCTTTCAGCCCAACCCATCTCCACATAAGGGCTTTCAGCCCAACCCATCTCCACATAAGGGCTTTCAGCCCAACCCATCTCCACATAAGGGCTTTCAGCCCAACCCATCTCCATATAAGGGCTTTCTGCCCAACCCATCTCCACATAAGGGCTTTCTGCCCAACCCATCTCCATATAAGGGCTTTCAGCCCAACCCATCTCCATATAAGGGCTTTCTGCCCAACCCATCTCCACATAAGGGCTTTCTGCCCAACCCATCTCCATATAAGGGCTTTCAGCCCAACCCATCTCCATATAAGGGCTTTCTGCCCAACCCATCTCCACATAAGGGCTTTCTGCCCAACCCATCTCCATATAAGGGCTTTCTGCCCAACCCATCTCCATATAAGGGCTTTCTGCCCAACCCATCTCCATATAAGGGCTTTCTGCCCAACCCATCTCCATATAAGGGCTTTCTGCCCAACCCATCTCCACATAAGGGCTTTCTGCCCAACCCATCTCCACATAAGGGCTTTCTGCCCAACCCATCTCCACATAAGGGCTTTCTGCCCAACCCATCTCCATATAAGGGCTTTCTGCCCAACCCATCTCCATATAAGGGCTTTCAGCCCAACCCATCTCCATATAAGGGCTTTCTGCCCAACCCATCTCCACATAAGGGCTTTCTGCCCAACCCATCTCCATATAAGGGCTTTCAGCCCAACCCATCTCCATATAAGGGCTTTCTGCCCAACCCATCTCCATATAAGGGCTTTCAGCCCAACCCATCTCCACATACGGGCTTTCAGCCCAACCCATCTCCACATAAGGGCTTTCAGCCCAACCCATCTCCACATAAGGGCTTTCAGCCCAACCCATCTCCACATAAGGGCTTTCAGCCCAACCCATCTCCATATAAGGGCTTTCTGCCCAACCCATCTCCATATAAGGGCTTTCTGCCCAACCCATCTCCATATCCCATCTCCATATAAGGGCTTTCTGCCCAACCCATCTCCACATAAGGGCTTTCTGCCCAACCCATCTCCATATAAGGGCTTTCTGCCCAACCCATCTCCACATAAGGGCTTTCTGCCCAACCCATCTCCACATAAGGGCTTTCTGCCCAACCCATCTCCATATAAGGGCTTTCAGCCCAACCCATCTCCACATAAGGGCTTTCAGCCCTACCCATCTCCACATAAGGGCTTTCAGCCCAACCCATCTCCATATAAGGGCTTTCTGCCCAACCCATCTCCATATAAGGGCTTTCTGCCCAACCCATCTCCATATAAGGGCTTTCTGCCCAACCCATCTCCACATAAGGGCTTTCTGCCCAACCCATCTCCATATAAGGGCTTTCAGCCCAACCCATCTCCATATAAGGGCTTTCTGCCCAACCCATCTCCACATAAGGGCTTTCTGCCCAACCCATCTCCATATAAGGGCTTTCTGCCCAACCCATCTCCATATAAGGGCTTTCAGCCCAACCCATCTCCATATAAGGGCTTTCTGCCCAACCCATCTCCACATAAGGGCTTTCTGCCCAACCCATCTCCACATAAGGGCTTTCTGCCCAACCCATCTCCATATAAGGGCTTTCTGCCCAACCCATCTCCATATAAGGGCTTTCTGCCCAACCCATCTCCATATAAGGGCTTTCTGCCCAACCCATCTCCATATAAGGGCTTTCTACCCAACCCATCTCCACATAAGGGCTTTCTGCCCAACCCATCTCCATATAAGGGCTTTCTGCCCAACCCATCTCCACATAAGGGCTTTCTGCCCAACCCATCTCCACATAAGGGCTTTCTGCCCAACCCATCTCCACATAAGGGCTTTCTGCCCAACCCATCTCCACATAAGGGCTTTCCGCCCAACCCATCTCCACATAAGGGCTTTCTGCCCAACCCATCTCCATATAAGGGCTTTCTGCCCAACCCATCTCCACATAAGGGCTTTCTGCCCAACCCATCTCCACATAAGGGCTTTCAGCCCAACCCATCTCCATATAAGGGCTTTCTGCCCAACCCATCTCCATATAAGGCCTTTCAGCCCAACCCCTCTCCATATAAGGGCTTTCTGCCCAACCCATCTCCATATAAGGGCTTTCTGCCCAACCCATCTCCACATAAGGGCTTTCAGCCCAACCCATCTCCACATAAGGGCTTTCTGCCCAACCCATCTCCATATAAGGGCTTTCTGCCCAACCCATCTCCATATAAGGGCTTTCTGCCCAACCCATCTCCACATAAGGGCTTTCTGCCCAACCCATCTCCACATAAGGGCTTTCTGCCCAACCCATCTCCACATAAGGGCTTTCTGCCCAACCCATCTCCACATAAGGGCTTTCCGCCCAACCCATCTCCACATAAGGGCTTTCTGCCCAACCCATCTCCACATAAGGGCTTTCTGCCCAACCCATCTCCACATAAGGGCTTTCTGCCCAACCCATCTCCACATAAGGGCTTTCTGCCCAACCCATCTCCACATAAGGGCTTTCTGCCCAACCCATCTCCACATAAGGGCTTTCCGCCCAACCCATCTCCACATAAGGGCTTTCTGCCCAACCCATCTCCATATAAGGGCTTTCTGCCCAACCCATCTCCACATAAGGGCTTTCTGCCCAACCCATCTCCACATAAGGGCTTTCCGCCCAACCCATCTCCACATAAGGGCTTTCCGCCCAACCCATCTCCACATAAGGGCTTTCTGCCCAACCCATCTCCATATAAGGGCTTTCTGCCCAACCCATCTCCATATAAGGGCTTTCAGCCCAACCCATCTCCACATAAGGGCTTTCTGCCCAACCCATCTCCATATAAGGGCTTTCTGCCCAACCCATCTCCATATAAGGGCTTTCTGCCCAACCCATCTCCATATAAGGGCTTTCTGCCCAACCCATCTCCATATAAGGGCTTTCTACCCAACCCATCTCCACATAAGGGCTTTCTGCCCAACCCATCTCCATATAAGGGCTTTCTGCCCAACCCATCTCCACATAAGGGCTTTCTGCCCAACCCATCTCCACATAAGGGCTTTCTGCCCAACCCATCTCCACATAAGGGCTTTCTGCCCAACCCATCTCCATATAAGGGCTTTCTGCCCAACCCATCTCCACATAAGGGCTTTCTGCCCAACCCATCTCCATATAAGGGCTTTCTGCCCAACCCATCTCCACATAAGGGCTTTCTGCCCAACCCATCTCCATATAAGGGCTTTCTGCCCAACCCATCTCCACATAAGGGCTTTCTGCCCAACCCATCTCCATATAAGGGCTTTCTGCCCAACCCATCTCCACATAAGGGCTTTCTGCCCAACCCATCTCCATATAAGGGCTTTCTGCCCAACCCATCTCCACATAAGGGCTTTCTGCCCAACCCATCTCCACATAAGGGCTTTCCGCCCAACCCATCTCCACATAAGGGCTTTCTGCCCAACCCATCTCCACATAAGGGCTTTCTGCCCAACCCATCTCCACATAAGGGCTTTCTGCCCAACCCATCTCCATATAAGGGCTTTCTGCCCAACCCATCTCCACATAAGGGCTTTCTGCCCAACCCATCTCCACATAAGGGCTTTCCGCCCAACCCATCTCCACATAAGGGCTTTCTGCCCAACCCATCTCCACATAAGGGCTTTCTGCCCAACCCATCTCCATATAAGGGCTTTCTGCCCAACCCATCTCCACATAAGGGCTTTCTGCCCAACCCATCTCCATATAAGGGCTTTCTACCCAACCCATCTCCACATAAGGGCTTTCTGCCCAACCCATCTCCATATAAGGGCTTTCTGCCCAACCCATCTCCATATAAGGGCTTTCTGCCCAACCCATCTCCATATAAGGGATTCTGCCCAATTTTAGAAAAAATTTTGAAGAAAAAAAATATTACAAAATCTTTGGTGAATTGTGGTTTGTTCTTAAAATCGTTCGTATACACATTTCAAGCACAACTTTGTGTGTACGCATGCTTAGTGAATGAGACCCAATATCTTACAAAACTGCAACAAAATGGTCTATGACTTCAGCAAATAGTGATCATTTTAAATAATCGGCACTGCCACTTGATAACGATTTTGAATTGATTGACAGCCCTACTGTAAAATGCTGAAGAGCGAGCAGAGCCTGGCTTTACCTGTGTGTGTGCGGTTGTGTCTCTCTAACTGACTGGGTTTGGCGAAGGCTTTGTCACAGTTGCCGCATTTGAAGACTTTGGGTTTCTGAGCGCTGACTTTGGGTCCCTTCTTATGGACGTACTCGTGCTCCTGAAAGACACATTTAACACACTTTAGTACAGTCCTAGAGGATCAGAATGACATTTATAGCAAACTTCATATCTGTGACATGCTGTCGAATAAAATCATTTAGTCTCAGTCTGCAAAGAAACAAAAGGAAACATTGACGTACTGCACCTATAAATGGAATATGAGATGAATGGATGATTTAGAGGAACATTAGGTCATGAAGTGTCAATCAATTTGTGCTGTGATATGAACATTAATATTTTAAATGGGAAAAAGTGATTGTTTAGCAGCTGTTATACGTTTATTCACGCATTGTGCTGCTATGATTTCTATATAATCTACAGTTTTGGGTAGAAAATATGTTTTGAGTATTGAATTTGAATAAGTAATATGTGTGAATTGTTGGTTTATGCCACTTCTCTGCATATGAAAGAATGTGTGTTGTATTGGGGCAGATACTGCCATCTGGTGAGATAAATAAGAATAACATGACTTGAAAATCATGCTGTGACCATAATAACCAGTGTGAAGTTATGCACTATATGGACAGAAGTATTGGGACACAGCTCTTAATTATTGAGTTCATGCCTTGCGTCTACAAGCGTGTGTAAGTGTGTGTGGTTGTGAAGAGCTCAGAGTGAACTCAAGCGTGCTCCTGTGATCGGATGCAGTGAGTCCGTTTGTGAATGTTAACCCGGAGATATTCCACAGTCAACTGTAAGTGTTATTATGGGAAAGCGTTTAGGAGCAGCAGAAACTCAGACATGAAGCGGAAGATCACGTGAAGTCACAGAGGGAACTGCTCACGAGTGTGAGGCCAGATGGAGAGTTACACACTTCCACTTCCACACATTTCTTAATGCTTCAGCTCATTTAGACAGTGCTGTTCTTCCAACTCTTCCAGCACGACTGTGTCCTGGAGCACAAAGAAGCTCCATAAAGTCATGGTTGATGAGTTTGGTGTGACAGAGCCCTGACCTCGACCCCCATGGGATGAACTGGAACAGAGATCGAGAGCCACAGCTTCTCGTCCAGCATCTGTGCCTGACCTCACTAATGCTCTACTGGATAAAGCACAAGAACTCCCTCGAGATCTTGTGGAAAGCCTTCCCAGAAGAATGGAAGCTGTTAAAGCTGAGTGAAAACTGCATTTTAATGAACAATAAAAGGAAAAGAACGTGGCTGTGATGTTTGATTGATTTGGTTGCGAGTGCAGTGCGCCTGCAGAGAGACTCCGCCCACACACTCTTCTGATTGGCTGTGATGTTTGATTGATTTGGGTGCGCCTGCAGAGAGACTCCGCCCACACACTCTTCTGATTGGCTGTGATGTTTGATTGATTTGGTTGTGAGTGCAGTGCGCCTGCAGAGAGACTACGCCCACACACTCTTCTGATTGGCTGTGATGTTTGATTGATTTGGTTGCGAGTGCAGTGCTCTTGCAGAGAGACTCCGCCCACACACTCTTCTGATTGGCTGTGGTGTTTGATTGATTTTGTCACGTCTGGTGTGGACAGAAACTGCTGGTCGCTGGAATCTTATCACAGCTTGTCTAGTTAGGAGTGCAGGTGGAGATTTTAATAACTGACATATTTTATTGTCTATACTCAGTGATGGGAATAACGGCGTTATAGATAAACGGCCTTACTAACGGAATTATTTTTTTCAGTAACGAGTAATCAAATGAATGACTGTTTCTCGCTTTACAACGACGTTAGCGTTACTGAGAATAAAACCACAGCGTTACTATAATTGAGCTCACTGAAGCGGTTTTCATCCGAACAGGCTCTGTCAGTCAGACCTGCAACGTGTTTTTTTCTCTGGCTGGTGTGTGTGTGTGTGTGTGTGTGCGTGGGCGTGCATGCCATGTGTGTTGTGGTACACATAACTGATGATTATTGGTGGGTGGGAGACAAGGTTGAGGTTGATAGATTGAGTTCACAAACACACACACACGCATATGCACAGTCACACACACCAAGTCCATCGACTTCAAAGGTAGCTTTCGCAAACTGCATGTATAAGTTCTACTTTTCCCTCGTTGAGGTGAAAGGTAAGAATGTTTTTGTAACGTGCAACTTATGCCCAGGAAGAAAGAGTCTCTCCACGGCGGTGGCAAGTAATTCTAATCTAATGAAGCGTCTCACATCATCACATGCCGCCACAAAATTAGTGGCTAAAAACCCAGGAGATAACGTGAGCTCCACTACCAAAGGAGTAGTATAGTACTGATAATATTTACACATTACACTATAGTAGGCCTACTGATAATATTTACACTATAGTAGGCCTGCTGATAATATTTACACTATAGTAGGCCTGCTGATAATATTTACACTATAGTAGGGCCTACTGTTAATATGTACACTATAGTAGGTCTACTGATAATATTTACACTATAGTAGGTCTACTGATAATATTTACACTATAGTAGATCTACTGATAATATTTACACTATAGTAGGTCTACTGATAATATTTACACTATAGTAGGCCTACTGATAATATTTACACTATAGTAGGCCTACTGATAATATTTACACTATAGTAGATCTACTGATAATATTTACACTATAGTAGATCTACTGATAATATTTACACTATAGTAGGTCTACTGATAATATTTACACTATAGTAGGCCTACTGATAATATTTACACTATAGTAGGCCTACTGATAATATTTACACTATAGTAGGCCTACTGATAATATTTACACTATAGTAGGTCTACTGATAATATTTACACTATAGTAGATCTACTGATAATATTTACACTATAGTAGGCCTACTGATAATATTTACACTATAGTAGGTCTACTGATAATATTTACACTATAGTAGGCCTGCTGATAATATTTACACTATAGTACGTCTACTGATAATATTTACACTATAGTAGGTCTACTGATAATATTTACACTATAGTAGATCTACTGATAATATTTACACTATAGTAGGCCTGCTGATAATATTTACACTATAGTACGTCTACTGATAATATTTACACTATAGTAGGCCTGCTGATAATATTTACACTATAGTAGGTCTACTGATAATATTTACACTATAGTAGGCCTACTGATAATATTTACACTATAGTACGTCTACTGATAATATTTACACTATAGTACGTCTACTGATAATATTTACACTATAGTAGGCCTACTGATAATATTTACACTATAGTAGGTCTACTGATAATATTTACACTATAGTAGGCCTGCTGATAATATTTACACTATAGTAGGCCTGCTGATAATATTTACACTATAGTAGGCCTGCTGATAATATTTACACTATAGTACGTCTACTGATAATATTTACACTATAGTAGGTCTACTGATAATATTTACACTATAGTAGATCTACTGATAATATTTACACTATAGTAGGCCTGCTGATAATATTTACACTATAGTACGTCTACTGATAATATTTACACTATAGTAGGCCTGCTGATAATATTTACACTATAGTAGGTCTACTGATAATATTTACACTATAGTAGGCCTACTGATAATATTTACACTATAGTACGTCTACTGATAATATTTACACTATAGTACGTCTACTGATAATATTTACACTATAGTAGGTCTACTGATAATATTTACACTATAATAGATCTACTGATAATATTTACACTATAGTAGGTCTACTGATAATATTTACACTATAGTAGATCTACTGATAATATTTACACTATAGTAGGCCTGCTGATAATATTTACACTATAGTACGTCTACTGATAATATTTACACTATAGTAGGCCTGCTGATAATATTTACACTATAGTAGGTCTACTGATAATATTTACACTATAGTAGGCCTACTGATAATATTTACACTATAGTACGTCTACTGATAATATTTACACTATAGTACGTCTACTGATAATATTTACACTATAGTAGGCCTGCTGATAATATTTACACTATAGTAGGTCTACTGATAATATTTACACTATAGTAGGTCTACTGATAATATTTACACTATAGTAGGCCTACTGATAATATTTACACTATAGTAGGCCTGCTGATAATATTTACACTATAGTAGGTCCTACTGATAATATTTACACTATAGTAGATCTACTGATAATATTTACACTATAGTAGGCCTACTGATAATATTTACACTATAGTAGGTCTACTGATAATATTTACACTATAGTAGATCTATTGATAATATTTACACTATAGTAGGCCTACTGATAATATTTACACTATAGTAGATCTACTGATAATATTTACACTATAGTAGGCCTACTGATAATATTTACACTATAGTAGGTCTACTGATAATATTTACACTATAATAGATCTACTGATAATATTTACACTATAGTAGACCTACTGATAATATTTACACTATAGTAGGTCCTACTGATAATATTTACACTATAGTAGGTCTACTGATAATATTTACACTATAGTAGGTCTACTGATAATATTTACACTATAGTAGGCCTACTGATAATATTTACACTATAGTAGGTCTACTGATAATATTTACACTATAGTAGGC
>JARQWZ010005136.1:82500-86093 GCA_033150135.1 Gobio occitaniae
CACTCAACACTCACACACTCAAACACTCAAACACTCACACACTCAACACTCACACACTCAACACTCAAACACTGACACACTCAACACTCACACACTCAACACTCACACTCACTCACACACTCAAACACTGACACACTCAACACTCACACACTCACACTCACACACTCAACACTCACCACTCAACACTCAAACACTCACACACTCAACACTCACACACTCACACACTCAAACACTGACACACTCAAACACTCACACACTCAACACTCACACACTCAAACACTGACAGACTCAAACACTCACACACTCACACTCACACTCACACACTCAACACTCACACTCACACACTCAACACTCACACTCACACACTCAACACTCACCACTCAACACTCAAACACTGACACACTCAAACACTCAAACACTCACACACTCAAACACTCAAGCACTGACACACTCAACACTCACACACTCAACACTCAAGCACTGACACACCTCAACACTCACACACTCAACACTCAACACTCACACACTCAACACTCACCACTCAACACTCAAACACTCACACACTCAACACTCACACACTCAAACACTGACACACTCAAACACTCACACACTCAACACTCACACACTCAAACACTGACACACTCAAACACTCACACACTCACACTCACACTCTCACACACTCAACACTCACACTCACACACTCAACACTTACACTCACACACTCAACACTCACACTCACACACTCAATACTCACCACTCAACACTCAAACACTGACACACTCAAACACTCAAACACTCACACACTCAAACACTCAAGCACTGACACACTCAACACTCACACACTCAACACTCAAGCACTGACACACTCAACACTCACACACTCAACACTCAACACTCACACACTCAACACTCAACACTCACACACTCAAACACTGACACACTCAACACTCACACACTCAACACTCACACTCACACACTCAACACTCACACTCACACACTCAACACTCACCACTCAACACTCAAACACTCACACACTCAAACACTGACACACTCAAACACTCACACACTCAACACTCACACTCACACACTCACACTCACACACTCAATCACTGACACACTCAAACACTCACACACTCACACTCACACACTCAACACTCACACTCACACACTCACACACTCAACACTCACACACTCAACACTCAACACTCACCACTCACACACTCAACACTCACACACTCACACACTCAACACTCACCACTCAACACTCAAACACTGACACACTCAACACTCACACACTCACACACTCAACACTCAAAACTCACACACTCACACTCACACACTCAAACACTGACACACTCAAACACTCACACACTCACACACTCAACACTCACACACTCAACACTCACACACTCAACACTCAAACACTGACACACTCAACACTCACACACTCAACACTCAACACTCACACACTCACACTCAACACTCACACACTCAACACTCACACTCACACACTCACACTCACACACTCAACACTCACCACTCAACACTCAAACACTCACACACTCAACACTCACACACTCACACACTCACACACACACTCACACACTCAAACACTGACACACTCAAACACTCAAACACTCACACACTCACACACTCACACACTCAAACACTGACACACTTAAACACTCAAACACTCACACACTCAACACTCACACTCACACACTCAACACTCACACTCACACACTCACACACTCACACACTCAACACTCACACACTCAATACTCAACACTCACACTCACACACTCAACACTCACACTCACACACTCAAACACTCAAACACTCACACACTCAACACTCACTCACACACTCAACACTCACACACTCACACACTCACACACTCAACACTCACATACTCAACACTCACCACTCAACACTCAAACACTCACACACTCAACACTCAACACTCACATACTCAACACTCACACACTCAACACTCACACACTCAACACTCACACACTCAACACTCACACTCACACACTCAACACTCACACACTCACACACTCAAACACTGACACACTCAAACACTCACACACTCAACACTCACACTCACACACTCAACACTCACACTCACACACTCACACACTCACACTCAACACTCACCACTCACACACTCAACACTCACACACTCAAACACTGACACACTCAAACACTCACACACTCAACACTCACACACTCAAACACTGACACACTCAAACACTCACACACTCACACTCACACTCTCACACACTCAACACTCACACTCACACACTCAACACTCACACTCACACACTCAACACTCACACTCACACACTCAATACTCACCACTCAACACTCAAACACTGACACACTCAAACACTCAAACACTCACACACTCAAACACTCAAGCACTGACACACTCAACACTCACACACTCAACACTCAAGCACTGACACACTCAACACTCACACACTCAACACTCAACACTCACACACTCAACACTCAACACTCACACACTCAAACACTGACACACTCAACACTCACACACTCAACACTCACACTCACACACTCAACACTCACACTCACACACTCAACACTCACCACTCAACACTCAAACACTCACACACTCAAACACTGACACACTCAAACACTCACACACTCAACACTCACACTCACACACTCACACTCACACACTCAATCACTGACACACTCAAACACTCACACACTCACACTCACACACTCAACACTCACACTCACACACTCACACACTCAACACTCACACACTCAACACTCAACACTCAACACTCACCACTCACACACTCACCACTCACACACTCAACACTCACCACTCAACACTCAAACACTGACACACTCAACACTCACACACTCACACACTCAACACTCAAACTCACACACTCAACACTCACACTCACACACTCAAACACTGACACACTCAAACACTCACACACTCAACACTCACACACTCAACACTCACACACTCAACACTCAAACACTGACACACTCAACACTCACACACTCAACACTCAACACTCACACACTCACACTCAACACTCACACACTCAACACTCACACTCACACACTCACACTCACACACTCAACACTCACCACTCAACACTCAAACACTCACACACTCAACACTCACACACTCACACACACACTCACACACTCAAACACTGACACACTCAAACACTCAAACACTCACACACTCAACACTCACACTCACACACTCACACACTCACACACTCAAACACTGACACACTTAAACACTCAAACACTCACACACTCAACACTCACACTCACACACTCAACACTCACACTCACACACTCACACACTCACACACTCAACACTCACACACTCAATACTCAACACTCACACTCACACACTCAACACTCACACTCACACACTCAAACACTCAAACACTCACACACTCAACACTCACTCACACACTCAACACTCACACACTCACACTCACACACTCAACACTCACATACTCAACACTCACCACTCAACACTCAAACACTCACACACTCAACACTCAACACTCACATACTCAACA